>PVJC01002154.1:0-82541 GCA_004026665.1 Murina feae | reverse complement strand
AAGGGAGGAAGGGAGGAAAGAAAGAAAAGAAAGGAGGAAGAGGGGAAGGAAGAAAGGAGGGAAGGAGGAAGAGGGGAAGGAGGAAGGAGGGAAAGGAGGAAGAGGGGAAGGAAGAAAGGGGGGAAGAGAAAAAGAAAGAAAATGATCACACCTTGGCTCTAGTCCTTACAAACCAGCATTGCCTTGCACAAGAGTGGTTTGCTACTTTCTTCCATTGCACTTGGGAGTAATTCCAGTTCCTATGAAGAATCCTCATGTCAGCACATATTACAGTAGTTGTGAGCAGGAGTGGGGAGCTGGAACCTGGGCAAAATAGTGAACAAAAAGACACCAGAAGGGCATGGCCCAGACCCAGGAGAGAGCTTTATCTTCCACTGTCTAAAACAGTTCCCAGCAGCCCCAAGAGATTTGAAAGGACCGTCTGAGGAATATTCTGCTGTGATGCAATATCCTGAGACACTGTCAGTGGTTCAAATAGGGATTAGTCGGGATGAGCCTCTTTTCTGCCCTGGTTCTCCTGGAGATTTACTGATGTGAAGACCATGAAAGAAAAAACTAATATATTTTGGGTTCCTAGTTTTTTGGCAGACGCTTTACATATGTTAAGTCCTTTAAATCTTACTACGTGATCCCTCTGATGAGTAAAGAACATCAAAAAGTTTAATTCTTAAGGTAACATAAATATCTATGCAAGAAACTGAAATTTCACTCTTGGCTGTCCCTTTGGCAATAACACACATACACATGACAGAGGGATCTTGGAAAATGTAGAGTTCAGCCTGCCCTGCTGGCAGAGTGTCCACCCAGCATGCTTTCCCCTGGAGAAGATGAGAAGGCAACAGTCAGAAGCTTCACATTTCAAATTCGAATGTGATTTTAAAAAAAAATATATATATATATATAGCGGACTAATTGATTGTTGTTTTCAAAGGAAATACAGTGCCAATTCATTTTTACCAATAATGTTATTCATTGTATAATATATGCTTGAAAATATTCTTTTGGAATTACCTTGAGAAATGATTTACTAATGATTTCAGTGGACTTTTCATTATAAAATAATATAACAACACTTCATTCCTTAACAAAATTGAATTATGAAACTTGATGATCTTTTGAACTTATAAAACTTTATCCCCAATGACTTCGGGATATTTTCCAAATGAAACCTGTTTTTACGTGGTAAATATTGGTTAGCTGTGAGAATTAAATGCGACTAAGTCAACAAACATTTATTACACAACTAGACATGCCAGCCACTGTTACAGGCAACGGGAATTGAGCAGTGAATATGAGAGTTCTGTTCTCATAGCACTAACATTCCGGTGATGAGGTATTTGGGGAAACATTCTGTAATCCATACACACACACAAAAATAGATATTCCTGATAATGACCGACAATTTCTGAAGACAGTTTCAATAAGGGGTTTCAAACAGGTTTTGTAGTATAGTAGTAATAAATATAAATATAACCTCTTCAGGTGGTCACATAGAGGACATTCTATTTAAAGCAGTTGTCTATTTGTATATTTATATATCTTAAGCACATGGTTATATTCCTTTAATGTCAGCTATATTTCCTAAGTAAAAGTGAAGGTGATTTTCTATGACTATAACTTTAACTCCTTTTGGGGAAGTCCAAATTCAAAAATGCTAACAGAATATTGAATTATACTGAATAAACTTAAAAAACTCGGTAATAAACTTAGCCCAAACATTCAGGTGAACTGTTAGGAGTTCTTGTCCAGCATCAGATTGTTTGGATATTTCAATGGTTAACTGCATTTTATTTACAAATAGAGACCAGATACTTGACAATAAGTAGGCCAAATGTTAGGTAATTAAAAGAATTGTTAAATATATCTTAAATGAGCTGATGGTGTATGGATATGCTCACTCACAGAATTTGAAAGTAAATTTAGCATCTGCATTCCAACCACCATTCTAACAAGAAAACCATTTATAAGAAAAATTAGTCAATTAGCCCTAACAGGAAGAAGGAAACTTTTAAACAAATTTAAATAATCTAATTTGCCACTTTTTATAATCACGGCAAGAAAGAACATATTAACATTTGTTGTTCAATGACAAGTATTTTTTTAAAGAAACTTGAAGCCATAAGAAGCCACAGGAATTTGGAAAACCTTATGCTTGAGATGATAGGAAATGACTTACATACAAGGTAAATTCTGTACATAGCCTAGAATTTAGCTATTTTGCATTTGTTGAATTCAATATTACTTTTCAATGTAATAGTACATACTATCTTATAAAAATTACGTTCACCACATCCATTTATTTAAGCACTCTTTCTTTTATGTCTAGGCACAGTATATCTTCTTACACCAGTGTATTCTGGATCTTCTATCAAGTAAAGGAAGTAACCAGCCCATATGTTTTGTTAACTATTCAGCACTCCAGAAGATGGACTCTTTGGATGCAATGGAAGGTAAACAGAGGCAATGAGTACCCCAGTTTACTAATATACCACATATAGTAGCAGAATTAACTTAATAACAACTGTATGTTGAAAATGTTTTAGAAGCTTGGCTGGGGAACTCATCAATTATTTTTTATTTCAAAGCCCCGTTAGGACAATAGCTTTTTCATCTGCACTATATGTTTGCCATGAAACATTTAAATATTTTGAATTTTTTAACTTCAGTTCTCTCTTGTGACATATTACTTTATGTTATAGGTGATGTCGAGCTTGAATGGGAAGAAACCACCATGTAAATATTCAGACCAAAGATTACAACCGGAAGACATTTTCAAACCCCAGGGGCCAAAATTACCCCTCATTCTTCCCAATGGAAATGTGCATACTTTAAGAAATGTTTATGCTTTCCTTACTGTGCCTTGATCAATACATTGACATTTTATGAATCGTTCTAATAAGTAGCTGATTTGGGGTATTTATTTCTTTTATACAGAATAAGTATTATGCATTTAACATGTTGAAGAGAAGATATCCCAGAGGTTTTTGAAGTCTTTCATATTTTGGGAATAAGCCAAAAATAAAATTATTATTATAATAGCATTAAAGTTTCCATGTGAATTTTCCCTCCATATTGGACCTACTCTTGAACAAAAGTTGTAAATGTTGATTCAGTCGTGTTATTTTGGCCTCCAGGGTGTTGACGTTTCTTGTGGAGAACTTCCAGGACTGTCATTATGATCTGTACTTCCACCTATGCCCCTGTGTTTTGAATCCTCTGTTTTATGAGTGCTGAGATCTCATCTCATGATCTCGAACAGCTGAACAGTAACCCCTGACACTGAAGGGATTATTTAGCTTTTATACAACACACAGTAGCTCTTCGGGGACACTGAGGGCTATTTCAACTGCATTGTGATCTTTCGTTTGAAAAAAAAATTAAAATTAAACAGGGCAATTGCTTATATGAAGCTGTAGAGGATTTTCTAGCTTATCTACATTTGTACATGTTTAGGCACAACCCGCACCACTATACTGTATATTTCAATATACGGTTAAATGGCTCAGAGTATTTGTCCATTAGCTCTTTAGTCAACCCAATATTATCAATTTTGAAGGTTTTCTTCAGCAGAAATCTATAAAAACAATAATAAAAACATGTAATGTGTTGCAGGCTTTTAAACTAATGATGTGCTCCTGTGGTGCCAATAGAGACTTCCGAATAGATCACAAGAAATGGTCTTTATTTTATCCCAAAGTGTGGATTTGATTATTGAGGAGTGTATTTGGTGGAACTGAAAACAAAAAATCAACCAGGTTACAGCAAATTAGAGATTTTTTTAAAAAGAAAATGTTTCAGCCTCCTTTTTGTTAGATAGTAACAATGTATTAAGTTTTGAATTATATGATATTTTGTCATAGATTTCAATTGAGTCATAAGACAAAATAATGTTAATCTATTTCTTTCATGATAAGAATGATATCTTGTGCATATTTCTGCTGGAATATAAATATAGAAAATATGATGGCCAATAAAATTGAATTTTAAAGAATTGAGATATTTTGCAGCATGATTTCAGAGATCCTTATAAATATAAATTTGATTTTATATCACATATTATGATATAATTGATAATTATCATAATGTAATTAAGTATATGTAAATACAATATAATTTAGTATAAGTAATTAAGATATAATAATTTCCTTTGCTACCCATAGATAGTAATTTTAAAATTAAATTTATTATCCAAGAAATTAAATCCATAATTTTACAAGAAGTCCTGCCTCCTGTTTTTTCAGGTCAAGGAAGTATAGATAAATGTAGTTCATGATTGTTCCAACCAACAAGTTTATTCTATAGAAAGTTACATAAAATAATAAGCTATGATGAGAACTCTAAAAGATTCAGTTGGAATTCAAAATTCTTCAGTGTGTTTGCTTCATGGTCATTGAAAATGTGTGGCATGCCAGTACTTATGAATGCAGTTTTTTGTATTTGTAGAAGACAGATAACAGCCTGTGAAAAATATTGATGCGGGTACTTTTTAGTGTATTAAATAAGAAAATAAACAGTTCAATCTGCAAGTCAGTCAATTTTCTATAATATATGTATAAAAGAGATATGTACAACATAGAGCATCAGGTTTGACACATGCGTATGTGTGATATAAGGCCTTCTCTAAATAGTGCTTATCAAAATTTAATGTGTATACAAATCACCTGAAGATTGTGTTAAAATGCAGATTCTGCTTTAGTAGCTCTAGGATGGGACCTGAGAACCTTCATTTCTAGCAAGTACTAAAGTTATGTTGTTGCCTGATCTTAGACTCTTGAATAGTAACCTTCTAAAAGACATTAGGATCAGAATAATTTCATGTCCACCTGAAATTATTTGAAACATGTTTTAAAAAGACATTTGGCTTTGTTATCAGGAAAAAATTATAACAGAGCACCTGTGAAGTGTGAATAGCTCGCTAACTATATCACAAAGGTATAACTGAATTAATACATATTAACTATAGCTAAATTTTTCTTTTAATTATGTTGTTAAAGCTGAGATTATAGCCACGTTACATAGGTGACTACTAAATTTAAATTAAAATAATGAGGAACATCTGTAACATTTTTAGATCAGATTTGTCAAAATACATTGCAGCACATGTACAGTAAATGAGCAACACGTGTTTCATCTGAACCAAAAGAAACTGGAGCCTCTCAGAATGGTTTGCCAGAGACACGAGCAGCTGTGGATGTCACCTCCACGTTCATCCTGTTTTAAAATGCAGCGTTGTCTTCTTTCGGATGATAGGTGAAATGTATAAGAAATCTTGTGGGGGGGGGGAGCTAATTAAGCATTTCTCTTGTCATAAAGGAGATGGTGATTCATTTTCCAAATCTGGTACCAAACACTGATTTTTAAAATGGGATTTAAGTTCAGCAGAATGTTCTACAAGTCCATGACATTATTGTGATAAATCCATTTTGATGGACCACCTTTTCGAAAACTCACAATGAAATAGTTGATGAAGCCTGGAATACAAAATGGTCTGAAGTTATCAACCAAATGATATTAAAAGTAAAAATATGGAAACAATGTTTATAAGCATAATTTTGACAAACCAACTTGCCTTCTTAGGATAAGTAATATTCGTGGTAACGACTTCATAAATGTACATAACATTTCCATTCAGAACCTGGACTTCTATGCCCACCACCTTCCATACCCACCAACTCAATCTAAGGAATAGATTAGATCTCACATATAAAAGTATTTCAAAAAAGTATTTTTGAATTCTACAATGTTAATACAATCTTTACCCAGGCTGGTCAGTGTGTAATATTTATCAGTAAGATAATGTATCCAATTTTAGGATTCTAATGTACTTTATGATATTTAGTGCTATATTTGTATGTCTGTTTCACCTGTAGGGATTGAAGAGAAATTTATGGACATTATATTGAATTCTGATAAGTAAGACCGTTGCTTTTTTTTAATGAATGATTAAGAGCTTTCTCAAGGAAATATTGGACTAAACACTGTACCCAAATAACATAAAATGTGAATTGGAAATTAAGTCAAGATATTGTTCATTTCAGGCATTTTGACAGGATATTCTGAACTAGTTTCTGCAAATAAAACTGTAACTTAATAGAAGGTAAAAAAAAAGCATTATTTTGATTATGATTCTAGAGTCAAACTTATATTACTTTGGTTTTCACTCAAAGTATCATTGGATTGGGAAATTACTATAGTAAACTATCAGCTTTTTAGAATACTTCTACATTGTTGATTAATGCTTACAAAATTCTTTAAGATCTCCAGGCTCCCATATGACAGATACATACAGTAAAAGCTTACTGGTAATTGCTCTGACCAAGACCACATGCCTATCACAATCAAGTTACTGAAAGTAAATGATAAAGATAAAAATTTTAATAGCAACAAACACAATAGAGACCTGCTCAGGGAGATAAAGCTAAGAAGAAGTACCTTCTAAACCTGAGTAAGGGCAACTACAAAAAACTAGAATTAATATCCTACTTAATGGTGAAATATAAAAGGTCTCCACTCTAAGCTCAATAAAGAGGCAAAAATACCCACATTTACAACTTCTACTCAACATTGCGCTGGTGTTCCAAGCCAGAAGAATAAGGTAATAAATAAATAGATAAAATGAATAAGGTTTATAAAAAAAAAAGAAAACTGTCTATATGAGTAGAGGATATAGTCCTGTATGAAGAAATTACTGAGAAATGTATCAAAGAAAAAGTTGCAGGTATAATAAATAACTTTAAAAGGTTACCAGATATAAGACTAAGAAATAAAAATTACTTTTACTTCTACATACTATCAATAAACATCGGGAGATTATAATTAAAAATACCATTAACAATATCATACATAAACATGAAATGCTTAAGGATTAATAAAATATGGGTGATATACTAAAATTTATATTGATAAAAATATTAAAGAAGATGCAAATAAGTGAACGACCATGAACTCAAATACTTAATATTGTTAAGATGTTGGTTCTCTTAATATTAATGTACAGATTCAACACAATATAAATCCCATAAGGCAGAATATCCAAAATGATTTTTAAATAGAGCAGAAGTAAGTGAATGATTTACACTATATAGTATTTCTCATTAAAGGAAAAAAATAGGAAGTCAAGACATATATCCACACATAGCTGGTCAACTGGATTTCAACAAACATGGCAAGGTAATTCAATAAGGCTAATTTTAAAAAGCAGAAGGATACTGAAAAAGTATTTCAAATATACAATATGCCACTTACATAATGTTCATTTCCATGTATTCATTCATTATAGTACATATTACAGTACATAAAATTATGAATGGGAATGTAAGTGTTGATGTCAGAATCATGGCTGCATGTGACATGGGAAACATACAGGTAGGGAGAGATTGCCATGAAATTTGGGATCCGCAGGGTTTCAAATGCATTTGTAAATCTTATTTTAATATTTGAAGCATTTGTGTCAGCACAGATTTGTTAAAATTAAGTAATGAGCAAAAATATTTATGATATTCTTTAAAGGTTTCTTCGTGTTTGATGTATGTAATGTTTTTAAAGCATGAGCACATTTTAAACATTAGCAATTTATTAAAGTGACATAAAATTGTGGATCATTTTCACAAATCAACCGAAGTATCCTGCTCTCCTTCTTGAATGAGTGCAACATGGAGAGAATCATTACACACTTTTGTTACTTAGTCATTCCATTCTAAAAGCACTAACAATTAGTGTCTTAAATAATAAAAATAAAACTTGATGTGTTCCAAGTGCTTTCCACAGAATTTCTTAGTATTTACAATCAGGCGAATTGCTATGGAAGACACTTGCTGGACTCTGGCCCTGGGACACAGCTTCATCAGTCTGAGCACATTCATGAAGTTGGTGTGCGGTAACAGGATAAACTCCTACTCTGTGTGGCTGTTAACATCAGAAATTTTTACAAACTTAAGTTTAAAAAACTATGGTACGAATTATCTGCAAAATAGAATATTGTCATGTTATTTACTGTAATCAATATAGCTTTCTTTTTTGAATTATTATGCACCAAACACTCTTGTAAAGATATTACAAAAATTAATTAATACTGACAGTTCTTAGAAGTAGATGCTACTATATGCCTTTTACACATGAGAAAACAAAGCAAAAAAAAAATTAAATAACCTGCTCAAGGTTACTCATAAGTAAGTGAAAAATGCTAGACTTTAAACCAGAAGTTTGATTTCAAAGTCTGTAGCGTTAGCCACCACCACACCCCACTGTATTACCTAGATTCGACCAGGTTTAAAATATCTTTGGTATTACCTACTGGGATGTAGAGCATCCTCTTGAACTCTAAAACAAGTTTTCTGATATCATCAAAAACAGACCACTTTATGTACTAAAATTATGTGTCATATACTTAGTGATAATGCTCGCCCTTGAATTAAAGTATCAAGTTCAATATTCTTCCCATTATTTCTTCCTTCCTCCAATATGTATTTGGTCCAAACAGAATTGTATTATTTGTTTTCCAACTCTCTGCAACTTGTTGCCAGATTTATCTCCCCAGCTCTGAGCTGCTCATTTCACGGAATTAAAGCCATAGAAGGTTCATTTCCCATGCATTACTCTCTTTTTCCAGACCTAAGCCAAACTAGAACACTTGCTGCCTACTAAAATGCACTCTGCACATTCCCAATACCATGCTTTGGCCCTGACAATTTCTTCAATAGCTCATTTCCACTGGAATTCCCTACTCACTAGATTGTCAGTTGAGGTGAACATGGACTATGTTCTCCTCATGATTTTACCCACATAGCACTTGCATAACACCTTACACATGAGATAAATTCAAGCAAATATGTTCAATTCAAAATTTGCTTTGGTAAAAATAGAACAGTTATCGCGTGACTATGTATTATACATGCTAAATATCTTTCAATCAGAGAGTAAATGAGCAGTGTTGGGTCCTGGTTAAATGGAGGTGGGAGAGCAGGGAAAACTGGGTGCAGCCATGAGTCACTTGTTCAGGTTAACAGTTACCCAGCGTAATACCAAGATCTCAATAGTATACAAAGAACCTGTAACAACTAAAGTTGGCAAGAAGGAATTCTATACAACTGGGTAACTTACTAAATAGTAGGCTATCAAATTTATTTTTATTACATATGCCATATTACATATTATATGCCAACAAACTGAGTTTCCCAGTTGGAGGAATTTGGAAATAGCAAAGCTAATGGTTTATATTGTTATATTGTGCACATGTACACATGCATGCATGCACACATGTACATCTTTCCAATTAAAAGCACATAGGCATTTAAAACATAAAAACCCAGAGCCATTTATTGAAATCTAGCATATATCAATAGCCGCTGGAGAGAACAAAAATAAATATTCCAACCAATTGTTTTTGAGAAAACATTTTTTCCCTCCCTAAATTACATTATATTTCCTCTTAAGGAGGCAGGAATGAGTTAACAAGGCAGGTCTGGAGTTAGTGGCCAACATGTACATGCACAGAGGCAGATACTAGGTCCAGAGAGGACAGTAACAAGCAACAGGTGGCAAACCAGGCCAGCAGGACACATGAGGGTGAACTAGTAAGAGGTAGCATATCATAACAGACAGGTGGAGCAAGGCTAAAGAGGATCCAGGAACTGGCCCTGTGCAGATCCAAAAATTCAGAGGCAGGGAAGTGAGTCAGCAGGAAACAGGGTCCTACTTGCCAGCAAGATTCAGAGGCAACCAGACCTCTCATTTCCTGAAGGCAGATAAATAAATGGATGGGTAGATAGATGATAGATAGATAGATAGATAGATAGATAGATAGATAGATAGATAGATAAGCATATATATATATATATATATATATATATATATATATATCCCCTTCATAGTGTTTAAGAGTACTAAATAACTGGTAACTGAGTGAATGAATGAACAAGTCCTTTAAATAAGTAGACTAGTAGAGAAATTTTAGAAGCAATAAATATCAAAATCAGGTACCAAAAGTGTGTTACCACTATTCTCACCAAAGCAATAATAATGAAAGCAAAACCCAGGAAAAGCCAAAATTGCCATTATTTGATACAAAAAAATATTTCATACCTAGAAGATACAAATAAGTAGACTGAAAAGCTTATAAGTAAAAAATTGGAACTTTATAAGTAACAAGTTCTTTAATAGAGGTGACCCTTAAATAAGTACATAAAAAACAAAAACAACTAATGAATGAAAAATATAATGAGGAAAATTATTTTCTTGAAAATGTCCAAATGTTATAAACTACCAGGAGGTTAAACTTATAGGGCATTTCTGGGGGGAGGAGGGGGAATCTATAAAGCAGGGAAATCTAAAACATGATCAATTATTTTGATATGATAAACCTGTTATAAAGAACATGTTTCTTCTCAAATTCATGGGTTTACTATGACAATTAAAAAGTATTAATAGTATTAGATTATATCAAACTAGAGGCCTGGTACATGAAATGCATGCATGGGAGGGAGGGCCCTCAGCCCAGCCTCCATCCTCTCATCATCTGGGACCCCTTGCAGTAGTACTTCTCAACCTTCTGGCCTTTAAATACAGTTCCTCATGTTGTGACCTAACCATAAAATCATTTTCATTGCTACTTCATAACTGTAATGTTGCTACTGTCATGAATCATAATGTAAATATCTGATATGCAGGATGATCTTAGGCGACCCCTGTGAAAGGGTCATTTCACAGCCAAATGGATCATGACCCACAGGTTGAGGACCCCTGCCTTGTGGGACATTCACAATCCAGGACCGCTGGCTCCTAACCACTCACCTGCCTTCCTGCCTGATTACCCCTAACCACTCACCTGCCTGCCTGATTGCCCCTAACTGCTTGCCTGCCTGCCTGCCTGCCTGATCACCCCTAACTACTTGCCTGACTGCCTGATTGCCCCTAACCGCCTCCACCTTGGCCCCTGCCATGGCAGCTTTGTCTGGAAGGACATCCAGAATGACATCCAGGAGGTTGTTTGGCTGTCTGGTCTAATTAGCATATTACACTTTTATTATTATAGACTTTAGACCTGGTGCGTGAAAATTCATGCACTGGGGGCGGGGGTCCCTTAGTCCAGTTTGCCCACTCTCACAGTCCAGGAGCCCTCAGGGGCAGGAGGCGACCCAGGGATCGGGGAAAGGCAATTCCCTCATCACACCTCTGCTGCTGCCATTGCTGGCAGCACAAGCCTTGGGTGGCCCTGGGCCTCTGAGCAGCCACCATCCAAGTCTTGCCTGTGCCTCAGGCCTGCCCTGGGTGACCAAACAGCTGACATCCTAGGGTTGCCTGCACCTCGGGTGAACCCTGGGCAGCTGGGGAGTTTAGGGCAAGTTGGGCTGCACCACACGTTTGCCACTCCCTTGGGGGGCTGAAAGGACTGGGGGACTCCAGCGGGGCTAAGCAGACTGGGTGCCGCCATCTTTGTGATGGTGTGATGGTTAATTTGCATATTCCCTCTTTATTAGATAGGATTTGTAAAAAATGCTTAAGTTTGTCTGGAAGAATAAGTAATAGAAATAGGTTAATTTTTTTTGAAAATAAGTATGATAAGAGGAAACCTCTTTCAGATATTAAAATGTTTTATTATCTAAATCAAGTTAAAGTGTATTACTTATATGAGAAACAAGCAGCACCTCAATGAAATAGATACGTTTTTCTAACACAGGCCATATTATAAGATTCTAGTATGTCAGTAAAGAAATATGGCCTACCAATGGGGGAAATATATGCTATTCAGTAAATGATGTAAGGAAATTGGCTGCTGGGAAAAAAACAACAATAAAATCATGTTAACTCCCTCACCATAATCCAAAATGAATTTTGGAGAAAACAAATGTTAGTATGTTTCATGGCCCTGTTTCCTTTAAAAGCCATAAATAATTTTGCCTTCTCAGGTGGCTCATCCAACTTCTAATGCCCAGTGCATCTTACCATCCAATGTGAGACATCTATATTTTCTCCACAATTTATAAAAATTCAAAGATGTATGTCCCCAAAACAAAACCTGAGGTGTAGACGAGTAGGCAACTTTAAGGAACTTTACTTCCCAGCCCAATAAATTTCATTAAAGTTGCATATAACATAATCCTTTATACTTAGGAGAGATCTTATTTACATAATTGAATTTCCTGGAAAATAGTAGTTTATAATCTGGAACAAGCCACCTGATTCTTTGTTCCTACAATCTTCATCCCTGTTTATCAGAAGCAATTTAGTTTAACCAAAGAGCTCAGCCTTGCTTTGATCTCTGGGAAGAATTTAATCCTTATCTAGAGAATTTTAAGGTATATTCCTTCAATATTTCAGGGTCAGCATCAAGAGAACTTTGCTGCAAATGTTAGCTGTTATTAACAATCTGGAATAGTGATTTCCATTATTTTTTTCTGATCATGGTCACTGAAAGAAATGCATTACGACTTTGTGATGATTCCTAATCATTGGTAAGCTTATATGACATTGGCTAGAAATATGACCATTTTGCTTTCAAGGTTTGGGCTTGAATTATATGTAATTAAAATAATATTTAATAAGTGAATCCATTCAAAAGTTTGTGATATAAAGTCATTTGAAAGGAAAGCCTATTCTACTGAGTGTTCCATTATTATGTGTTCTTTCCTAAGAAGTGTATTAAAGCCTGATTATTTCACTAGCACCTTATATAGATTACTGTGATCATTTCAAAGTCCTCTTATACATGTTACTTACTGGTAAAATATTTTGATTACTATAAAGCCAAGTCTTTGTACGGAAGACAGTTAAACAATATGAAGAGGTACTTTAAAGATGACTGTTTCCAGCACTGAGTCCCATACTCTTGTTACAACCTTCAAGTACCAGGAGAGCCTGAGATAGCAGGGCTCAAGAGGTCAAAAGGTAACAACACATGTCCCTTCGGCACTCCCGTTAGGGTCAGCTGGGTGAAAGTGACTCATTGACAGCGACACCAAGAACATCAACACCTTCAAAGCTAGGTATTTAGGAGCTGGGTGACCAGGAACAAGTAACTCACCAATACTTTTTAAAAAATAAAATAAAAGTAGGAAAAATTATTAAAAACCAAAAGATGTGCTTTACCTAAGGCCTTTTGTTCAATCTAGCAATGCTAAGAATTTTAAATAATTCCAAAGTACGTTTTTATTTTCAAAATGTGATTTTTTTTAGCACATTCCATTTATTTTTTAAAATTTTATATTTCAGTTACAATTGACATTCAATATTACTTTGTGTTAGTTCAGGTGCACAGCATAGTGGTTAGTCAATCATAATCTTTACAAAGTGTTCTCCCCTCGATATCTTAAGTAATCACCTGGCGCCATAAGTAGTTATTACAATGTTATTGACTACACTCCCTATTCTGTACTTTACATCCCTGGGATGACTTCAGCAGCCTGAATGGTCGGTATTATGCTCAGTGAAATAAGTCAGATAGAGAAAGATAATATCATATGATTTCACTTATATGTGAAACCAAAAGAGTGGAATAAATGAACAACAAAATAAAAGGAGATTCATTGATACAGAGAACAGATAGATGGTTCACAGAGGGGAGGAGAATTGGGGGACTGAGTGAGAAAGATGAAAAGATGAACTGTAAAATGCACTTTTTTAAAGAGTTGATTTAAAGTGGCCAATTCTGAACTCAGAATGATTTCTCCTTTCAGCTTTTCCTTCTCCTCCCTCCACTCTCCCTCTTTTCTTCCCTGCCTCTCTTGCAGCCCTTCCTCTCTCTCCACAGTCTGCCTTTACTCCAGATAGACTATTAAAAGCCTCAGAGCCCCAGAAAAGTCTTGCTGCCCACTTCTGAAGGTAGAGCTAAATTACTGCACACTCAGGAAATCTCACACTAATCTTATAAGGTCTTATAAGATCATGCTTCATTTTTCCTTGGCTGAAGTTATTGCTAAGATAATGTATTTATAAACTCTTTAAGTAACACACCATTGCCAAAAATAGTATTATAGTATTATCATATGTCCAAAAGCGGATTTTAATCATCACTTTAATCTTCAAAAGATAACTTATTCCATGGAGAAGACTAGGATTTTCTTCAAAGTCAGGAAAAAATAAGCTTCCTCGAAAAGTGAAATGGATAAGATTAAAGAAAAAAATTCTGTTATGGGAATTTTAGAAAGCTATATAAAATACTAAATCCGCAAAGTAGTAAAAATAAAGTTTGAAACCTAAGAAGTCTAGCTATCTTAGAATAATACATAGAACACTAAGGCATTAATATCTTGAAATTATTTAGTTCTTAAAGAAAAGTAATATATGTTCTTAGTGCTATTACATCATGACATATTATGAAATCTAAAAGATTAAACTACAAAATTGATCTAAATAAAATGGTAAAAGAATATTAAAACAATCCAATATCACTTGTCATACATATTATTTTTAAGCATAACAGCAACAAAAATTGCTCTCTTTTGCAAACTTCACATACAAAAATTGCCAAGAATAGCGCAACAGATTGGTAATGTGCAAAGCAACGCTTGAGACTTGCATTCTTCCTTTGTGACGTGATGTTTCTCACTAACCCAAAGCAAAAACGGACACACAAGAACAGAGCTTTTGCCATGGAAAAGTCATACCACCGCACAGTCCAGCTTCATTTTAGTACAAAACAAGTATACTCATCTATAGCCGTTTATTATTCATTTTTATGCTCTTAAATCCTCAAAGTGCTGGGGTTTCCCAATCACGAATAAAAATTATCAAGGTGGACCATATTTCACAAAGAGGTACCACAGTCACTCTCAGTTTCCTGGGATCTGTTACTGCTTGCAGTCCTGGCTCACTCAGAATATGCCCACATGTGCCTCCCAATCAGAGTGGAGGAAAAGAAAATAAATAGATTTTCTGTAAGGTTTAACTACGGATCTATCGGATCCACTTGGGTCAGGTGTGTGGAAGGTTCCAGGTTAGGAAAGGCATTGGCACGGATTTACTGCCATTAAGTCTTGGCAGAGAACTAATTGTGCTCTTTTCACGTTTGAAGAGGTCAAGTTAGCATTTCCCTCTGTGAGAATGTGTAGTGAAGCGAGCGGCAAACTACTCTAATGAATGTGACTTACTTCAGGGTGCTGCTGTTCCATGGTCCTCGGAACACAGAAACAGTGGTCAACAATGAGCCCTATCAGAAAAGCTTTAAAACTCTAAATTGCTACAACAGCTGAGCAGAGGAGAATAGTTCTACTGAAGGGAAATTAACGAACAAGTGTCAAAATGGACAGTTGGTGTCTATTCCTAGAGGATGTGGAAGTAAGAAGTGGAGGAAAGGAACCTTGTTTGTATGAAAAGGACATCGTACTTCACAAATATACACCACAGGAGTCATACTTGTCACAATTCGTGTTAGTCTGTGTTTAGCAGAAAAGAACACTTTATTAAGGGCTCTGTACGCAACTCAGTTTCTTGATCTCCAACAGCATGTGATCATCTGTTTTCTTGGACACAAATTTAGAAAGAAATTCTACCCTCAGCCAATGTGTTAATTCTTGGACCAAAATTCATCCCCCATTTTGAGAAAGAAATGACTCTTTCAAGCTCAATCTATTTCTGAGTGAGTTTAAAAAATATTTGAAACTAAAATATTTTAAATCATAGCCTTTTTGAGTAGTAGCACCATTGAAAACTAAGTTTTCTCTATTCTATCAACTAATAAATGAATAGTAATAAAAGTAAATAAACATCTTCCCTTGATTATTAAATCTGATTAGAAGATAGTTAATATTGATTGAAAATTTGAAGTGTATTCCTTCTCTATCTTAGGAAGACATATTATAGAAATTTCTTAATAAAGACTTTCTTTATAACTTATATAAAGTAATCTGTTAAACCTTAATGTAAATTACATCAATAAACCCAATATATCAAAAATTATATGGAAATTTAATTTGTTTCAGCATACGAAAATTATTAAAAATAAAATTGTTCTTCCAAAAGATCTAAAATGCCTTTTTCTATGTGCTCACTTATAGAAATTGATAATATCAGTATTTGTTTCTTTCTCTTTATTTTAATTGACCAGAATTGCATTTAGACATTTCAATAATTTCAATAAAGCTACCCTAAAGTATCTGACGCCCAATTGGAAAGGATTCACCTACTCCCAATACACAATAGATATCACCATAAATCTCCATAGAAGACTAATAGAAGCATGCAGTTTCATAAGCTCAAAAATGTTTATGGTTCTTCTCTCCCTATAAGTTTAGCCCCAATACCCACAATATTTATACTTTTAGATCTGTTCTACCAATCATTCTCATCAGTTTGAACATGTCCTGTCTTTCATGTTCATCAACTATCCAGATCCTGCCCATCTTTCTAGATCTTTAAAGAAAATGACTTTTCTATGATATCCTCTATTCATTCAAATAACCCTTCATTCATGCCATATTCCCAACATTATTCATTTTGAAATTTCACTGTACCAGTATACTAATTTGTACTGTTGTATTACTGCTTCAGAAGTTACATCTCATACCTCTAAATAAATTATAAACTCTGTGAAGGCAAGCAATACATTAATCTTTCTAAATTTAACATATAATTTTGCACAAAATAAAGACATATTAAGAAACAGACAGAAAAAGAGAATGAGAATAAAAGGAGAATTTTTTAAACATTTCATGTGGGGAAGAACTAAGAGTTTAATTGGAGCTCTCTGAACCTTTTGCTCAATTTTTCTGTAAACCTAAAACTGCTCTTTTACTTTTTAAATTTTATTTCTTAATTAAAATTATTTGGGTAACAATAATAAGATTACATAGGTTTCAAGTGAACAATTCTATAATAAATCTTCAGTATACTGCATTGTGTACCCACAACCCAAAGTCAAATCATATTCTGCCATCATCTATTTGACCACCTTTATCCTTTTCTATCCCTATCACCATCCTTTTCTCTATTAAACATCACACTTTGTCTGTGTCTATGAGTAAAACTGTTTTTTGAACAAGTCTGTTAGCAAAACATTTGAGAGGATGTATTTGTAAAAGAAAAAAGTTATATTGAATTTTTAAAAAATGTAATAAATATAAAATGCAGATAATGTGAAATAAACTTAGATCTATTGCTGAACAGTTAATCATATCAATGTTTGTAATATAACATGAAATTTGAAAATCCAAGGATTATAGTAAGTGATAGTTTTTCTTCAGCAAGTGCATAAACCTGTGGAATATAGGTTTGGTTTTGGGGGCTATAAATAAGTAAAATATCAACTTTCAAAAATAAGCCAAAAACAAGGGATGAACGAAGGCAATTAGAAATTAGAGGAAATTAAACTTTTATAAAGATAGCTTAATGTTGCATAATTCAAACAAATTAGTTAAGAAATGAAAAACATTAAGAAATAGCACTTCTAGTTGACAAGCATATAAAAATTATACATTTTCTGTTACTTAAGAATATTCAATTCTACCATAGAGACTAGAGGAGAAAACAAGGCAATAGATGAAACTAAATATAAAAGCAAATGGCTTGGAAAACATATGAAACATAGATAAAGTAGGTGTAACCTATGCTTGTCAACACAGGAAGGAATTGATTAAGCATCAAATCACCAAATACATCTGAGACACCCAATATTCAGGAGGTCATATATTGACCACTCATGGCTGCCCAACAGATTATAGGTAAATCATAGCCTTTGAGCAAAGATGTGTCATTAGAAATCAAAGCTAAAATCAACTACACCCTCTTATTCCCAATTACTATGTCCAGATGTGAAAGCTGTGACGGATGATAGGAAGAAAAAATTAATTCATTTGAAATATGGGGTTAGAGGAAGGCTCTATGGATACCTTGGACCACAGGAAAGCAAACGAATGGGTCCTACAGTAAATTAAGCCTGAAACATTGCTGGAAGAAAACATAAGAAAACTAAGGTTGCCTTACTTCAGGCACATCATGAAAAGGCAGGTTTCTTAGAAAAGTCAATAATTCTGGGAACAAAAGGCAGCAGGAAAAGAGGAAGACCAAATATGAGATGGATTGATTCCATTAAAGAAGCCATAGGAATGGGTCAATAGGAGCTGAGCAGGACTGTTGAGATCAGAACACTGTGGACATCACTCATTCATAGAATCCCCAGGAGTCAGCGCCAACTCAATAGCACATAGCTTTTGATTAGGAGTGTGTAGTATTGGTTCCAGACACCTTCCATCTGCTGAAATCCCTCAGTTCTAGTCTTTGTGATTATTATAAGTGGCATAGACTAAAAGGGAAGGGAGAGAAACAGATATGTGAGCATTGTATAAATCACGACTTATTTAGTACTAGAAGCCCTGTGCACAAAATTTGTGCACAGGAGGGGCATGTGTCTTCAGTCCAGGCTGCACCCTCTCTAATCTGGAACCCCTCAAGGGATGTCCAGCAGCACAATCCAGGACTGCTGGCTCCCAACTGCTTGTCTGCCTGCCTGCCTGATTGCCCCTAACCCCCTAACCACTTCCCTGCTGGCCTGATTGCCCCTAACTGACCTGCCCTGCAGGCCTGGTCCCCCCAACTGCTCTCCGCTGCTGGCCTGGTCACACTTAACTTCCCTCCCCTGCCAGGCTGATCGCCCCCAACTGCCCTCCCTGGATGGCCCAATTGCCCCTAATTGCCCTCTTTTGCAGGCCTGTTCCCCTCCAACTGCCCTCCCCTGCAGGCCTGGTTCCCCCCAACTGCCCTCTCCTGCCAGCCATCTTATGGCAGCCATCTTGTGTCCACATGGTGGTGGCCATGTTTGACCACATGGGGAAGCCATCTTGTGTATTAGAGTGATGATCAATTTGCATATCACCTTGTTATTAGATAGGATGGTCTCTCTACCCAACTTTTGCCCTATCCTAAATAGGCTAAACTACTCCATCTTTTCCCCTTTGCTTCTTTTTTTAAATTTATTTTTATTTTTTCAGACTTTATTGTTGAAACTATTACATATGTACCACTTTTTCCCCCATTGACCTCTTCTAACCTGCATCCACCTCCCTGCCTGGGCTTTCCCCACCCTATTGTCTGTGTCCATGGGTTATGCATATTTGTATACAAATGCTTTGATCTCTTCCCATCCACCTACCTTCCCTCTGAGATTCCACAGTCTGTTCCATGCTTTTATGTCTCTGGATATATTTTGTTTGTCAGTTTATTTTGTTCATTAGATTCCACATATGAGTAAGATCATGTAATACTTGTCTTTCTCTGACTGGCTTATTTCACTTTGCATAATACTCTCCAGGTCCTGCCTTGCTATCTTACTGTATATATTTTAAATAATGAAATAGAGCACGAATTTCGAGCATTTTTATGAGAGCATCAGTTTTGTGACTTCTGGGACAGACTGTCTGTACATGGCAGTGTACATGGAAAACACCATTTCATCATCATTTCCCAAAGGGACAGTATGCAGGTCCAAATACCAGCCAACAGCTATCAGCGATGCCTCTCTTAGTCACTCTAGTAGAAAAATGTAACTTACCCTTCAGGTGAGCAAATAAATACTCAAAGGTCCTCTAAATTAGTTTACCCTAGATTTTCTTTTTCACTGAAGACTATTCTTTTATTGGTTAGTAAAAGGAGGCTCAGAATAATGATTTTGTGATTATAGGAAATAGAATTTAGTTTATAAGCATGTGACCTTGGGCAAGTAGGTTAGCTTCTCTTTGCTTTGTTATTCTCTCTTTAAAATAAAGATAATGCCCTAACCATTTTGGCTCAGTGGATAAAGCGTCGGCTTGAGGACTGAAGGGTCCCACGTTCGATTCTGGTCAAGGGCATGTACCTTGGTTGCTGGCACATCCCCAGTGGGGAGTGTGCAGGAGGCAGCTGATCGATGTTTCTCTCTCATCGATGTTTCTAACTCTCTATCCCTCTCCCTTCCTCTCTATAAAAAATCAATAAAATATATTTTAAAAAATAAAAATAAAATAAAGATAACTATATAACACACTTGGTAAGACATAAGGTAATGAGATCACTCCTTTTAAGCATTTCAGAGCTCTTTTTTCTCTTCTGTCCAATAATGGCTACAAGTTTACAAAATAAGACAATTATATATTTTTTATCTATATTCTAAAAGCACCAATTCTTGAATTTATATTGTCAAATGTCTTAAATCTCATAATGGTTATACTTAAGTACAGAAAAATGAAAAATCTATTTATATGCTTTAATAAAAAGATCACAATTATGTTGTAAAATTACATAGCAAATCTTTACCAATTACATATAGCTCAGGTCGTGAAATCAGGGACGCTAAAACTTAACATGATTAATTTTCTGTGACTAGTGATGTGTAAAACATATAATGCAGATACAAAGCTCCAGACTGTACGCAACATATGATAACTTCTGGTGCTTTTCCATCACTTAATATTATCAAGCTGACATCTATTGTTTGAAGGCAAAAATGTCTAAGCTTCTGAAAACGTGTAAAATGTGTGTGTACATCTGATGAAACAACTTTTCTTCCAAAATGGTAGGAAAACTTTTTATGGAATAAATGTGTTTGTACAGTGGTGACTATTTGTCACAGTAGGCTCTGACATAAGCATTAAAGCACCGACTATTTTAGACAATAAGTCATAACCAGCCAGTTGGAGGGCAGTAACAAAATACTTGGCTAACCATTCTATACTAGAGACATCTGTTTAGCTTAGCAAGTTAGTAACACCAGACACGACTATAATTTGGATTATCTGAATACCACAATTCTTTTAGTTCTTAAAAGATGTAAACAATGGTGAAAAATCGTTTTATACATCTTAGACATTTTAAACATTTGTAGCATAAAGTGTTTATGCAGCATTTTAAGTGACAGAGCCAATATTGGATTACATTTATATTGCATTTATTTATGGTTACATTTTTTAAATTCTATAATACAAAATTTATATTATATATTATATTACATAACATTTTTGTTCATATAGTGAGCAAAAAACACACAGAATAGGGTTTATTGAGGCAACATGTAGATAGGTGACTTTTTCTTTTCTTCAATCAAAAGTTAAATAATATAGAGAATTTGCTGTGTTAACACTATTAATGACTTATATAAAACAATCTGTTAAACCTTAATGTAAATTACATCAATAAACCCAATATATCAAAAATTGTATGGAAATTTAATTTGTTTCAGCATATGAAAATTATTAAAAATAAAATTGTTCTTCCAAAAGATCTAAAATGCCTTTTTCCATGTGCTTACTTATAGAAACTGATAAGATCAATATTGTTTCTTTCTCTTTATTTTATTGACCACAGTTGCGTTTAGACATTTCAATAATTTTTTAATCTTTAAAACAACCTTATAAAGTAATAACATTTCCACTTAATGGATTAGTTCCTGAGACTTAGAGAAGGGATATAACTTGCCTAAGGTCAACTATTAGCAAGTGGCAGAACTGGACCTGAAATCTGGATCTAGCGCCAAGCCCTGCATTTGAAATCACTGTAAGTTTTATAAATAAAAAGTTTACATTATACATCCTGCGTTCTGCTCATAGTGCTTATTTGTGAATAGCATATATTCTGTTTTCTGGGAAGGAGGGGGATTTGCCTGGGATTTTCCCAGCTTTAGAGCACGAGACGAGCCTCAGGGGCACCCATCCTAAGCAAACATGTGGCAGTTGTTAACCCTCCAGGAAGGAACACTTAACCCGAAAGATTCTACTGGTTCACACATTTTACTCTCAAAATTCAGAAACCTCGGTGAAAGGTAGGGGAGCCTGGGGACTTACGAAGAGGGCTTCATTTTTTAAGCACCAAGGACTGTTTCTCAGGCAGAAGAGCATTCACTGTCTCCTTCCCTGGAAACGACGTCTAGAAACTTAGAAATGAGCAGTAGCCTCTTTAAGTAGCACTTGGCAGCAGCATGTGAACTAAACACAGGTTTTCGTGGCAGTCGCGTTCTACTCCCTATTGGAAGTCAATTAGAGGTGAGAGCAAAGAGCAAAATATGTATTTCATGGAAGCTCTGAAGAGCAGCCTGCTGGTTCCTCCATGACACTAGTGATTGAAATCACCGCCTGCTTTCTTTGGAACTGTTTTTAAAGAGCTGCTCCATGGCGTCCTCATTTCTCTGTATCACGTCTCATGGCGGCCATCTGGAGATGGCAACGGTTTGGTCTTTAAAATCTTTCCTTTTACTCTGCTCGGTTTGTGCTCCTCCCCCAGCTCCTCTGAAGGGACTGGCATGCCCTGTGGGTCTAAGTGCAAACCTATTTTTACCGCGGTGTTTGGGAATCTCTGGGCACAAACTCGCTGCAGATTAGGTAAGTTACAGGTGCACAGGTGCTTGTTCCTCATTTAGCTCCCACCAGTTGAGAGCATTAATCTGACTCTTCTGAATGTTCCCTTTCAGGCAGCGGGGCTTCCTTCCCCTTCTGTTGAGACACTCCCTGGCCCTCCACTTGATCCTTTCTCTATCTGCAGGGTGGACGAGGTTCTTCTCATTTCCTTTTCCTCCTCTCCCGAGCTTCCTCTTTATTCCACCCTTTTCTCTCTTCTCTCTCTCTTCAATACTGGAATGTTCTGTGGGTCTAAGTGCAAACCTATTTTTACCACCGTGTTTGGAAATCTCTGGGCACACACTGTCTGCAGATTAGGTAAATTGCAGTATCATCACTTTCCTGTCTACCTCCCAGTCCTACTTTCTTAGCTAAAACTGAAACTGCTTTCTTTGAACACAACTATGCAACTATATAACCATATCCCTCAGACCTAACCCACAAAAATATCTTCGCCAGTTTATATAGCAAGTCCTCGCCATGTCTATTTCTTCCTTGAGCGTCCTCTTACTGTCACCTTCTCAATCCCCAGGTTTGCTGTGAAGCTTCGATTTTGCTCCCTAGAAATACCAACCCAATATCTCAGTAACTTTTATCTCATCATCCTTTCCCAAGCTTCCCATTCATGACAAACTCGTCATTGTTATACACTCGTATTATACACCATATTCCTCTCCATTCCCAGCTCAGTTATTGCTTTGTGTGATGTTTGAATTAATGGCTGTCCTCCAGTAAACTGGAAATATGTGGAGGGTAAAATACATGAAACACTATGATTTAAGTCACTAGTTTCAATATTTTCACTTCCATTATAATATTAACAAATAAATTCCTATATTTATTTTAAAAATCAGTGTCACCAAATCTAGGTCTTTCAATTAATTCACTATGGCTGTTTCAATAAGAGGCCTTATGAATTGAGTTGGAGAAGAATGGAAATTAATGCTTGTTGAGTTATTCATGTCATGGACTCAACATACATTATTGTACAATAATACATTATATACAACACAACAAGCCTATGATGTATGTATTATATATGCCATTTGATCTCTTATAAAATGAGACTTCAAACATATAAGAACGGCTAGGACTGCAATTCTGTCTTACTCCAGAGCTTTGTTTTTCCATCACATACATCATTATCCCCAAAGATCAGAACTAAAATCCACCTTAGTGAGAGAGTGATAACCCTTTCCCTCCCACTCCTTCTCAAGCAGAGAACTAGACATACTCAATCTTTTATGAAAATGATAGAAAGAAAATGCATTTACAGATACCTAAGTGGACAGTATGAACAATGGGGTGGCAAACTATTTGAAAACTCAATCACTAACCTAGTTTTAGATTTATTAAGTAATTTATTAAAACTTAATATTATTGTCCTAATCGGTTTGGCTCAGTGGATAGAGCTTCAGCCTGTGGAGTGAAAGGTCCTGGGTTCGATTCCAGTCAAGGGCATGTACCTTGGTTGCAGGCACATCCCCAGTGGGGAGTGTGCAGGAGCCAGCTAATAGATGTTTCTCTCTCATCAATGTTTCTCTCTATCTCTCTTCCTTCCTCTCTGTAAAAAATCAATAAAATATATTTTTAAAAAACTTAATATTATTGTTCTCTTATTATTATCTACTTTTTCCCATAATTTTTAAACATGTAACTTGAATTATTTCAAGCCTAGGGGATTTTAGTTTTCATAAACCTGTTTTGACCACTTGTCAAGGTTTGTGGCTTCCAAGTTCTTCTGAGAAATAATATAATTGCAATTACAGACATCTCATATTTTGCAAACAATTGGAGTTCCAAGAGTTCACCAGTTCACTTGGAATCATTGCATATTTTCCCATTACCTAATCTAATAAAGGATGGTTATTCCCAAGCTGGCATTTCCTTTTTCTCTCCTCCCACTCCCACCCCAAAACAACAACAACAGAGAGAAGTGTAGACCAAAATGAACAACAACACTAATTTTACTGACTTAAGTTCTATAAAATGTTGGAAAGGAGCTTTGTAATTTGATAAGAAATGATAATTTGACAGTGAAGATTGAAATGCCTGAGAGCATTGATCAGCACCTCAAAGATCTTTCTACTTTTTTTTCTAGCATCTTCTCTTTCTACATTTTGAACTCACTGTTTCTCAAGTGGAAACACTTGAATGAAGGAAAAATAAAGGAGAAATAGCACACTTTTCTATTCTTTAGCAGCTCATGGTGTACAGACTCTCATATCTCTCCAATAATTCTTAAAATCAGTGGTGAGTCTAAGAATGGTACCACCTTAATTGTTATATCTATTATCCATGCAACAAAATTCCTTAGTAGCAATGTTTTTCCTATCTCTGTTTTTCTCTATATCTAAGAAAGCTAGGAAAATAATAAAAAGTATTTTTATAGAGTATGCAACATTTTTAAGTGATTTCACATTTTTTTAAAAAGTCATATTTATTCTGGTCTTTGAGAGTATGATATCTTTTGTCATTGTATCAATTTTATAGATTAGAAAATTGAGAATTTGAGATGTTAGAATTGACTAAACCCTCACGGGCCCCAAATGATTAAAATCTAGGCCATCCATACCCCAGTTCCAGGGCTATTTCTCCTCCACATACTTTTTTTTATTCCTTTGTCAAATTCACCCACGCTTCTACATCCAAACTCCACAAGAAAATTGATCATTCTTCACCTCTTTATCCATAGAATCCAGGACACTGTTTGGCACTTTGTAGGTACCCCAAAATACTGAATAAATGGATTTCAGTAATTGTATTGGTAAAACATGCCTTTTAAAGTTATCTTTACATTATAAAATGTAGTGTAAGAGTGTGCTTAAGAGCACAGGGTAACTTTCCATAATGGATGTTTGTCCTGTGTTGTTGGAACCTGCAACCTGCAGTCTTAACTGCTGACATTACTGCAACGAGGGCGCTGGCGGAAATAGGAGAAACTATCACAAAATAGATATCTTATTATTAATCTTACCTATTCTCCCTGATTAAAAAAAAAATTGATTGATTCTCAAATTTAAGGAATTATTCAGCTGCACAATAACAAAAACATAAAAACAGCCCCAAATGGCAACCTAACACCTGTGGCTCAATATAAAGAGACTGAAGAATTATCTTTTGAATGAGCGACTTGGCTGGAAAATGTAGCTAGTTCCTGCATCGTCTGACCATTGATTCGTGGCGTTGTCTTCACTCTATTCACTCAGTGAATATTGGACATCGTCTATAATTATCACTGCTTGGTTTCCATTTACTGACTATACAGGCCCAAACCAAAATTGATTCTCATTTCAAAGGTCACCTACAGGTGGAGTTGGTTCTTCCAGAACTCTAAGGGGGAAAAAGAAAGGAGAGGAGAGGAGAGGAGCAAAAAGAAAAGAAAAAAGAAATGAAAGGTACAAAGGAAAAAAATAGGAAGAATAGAATACAATAACAAATGAGAAAAAAATCACAGAAGAACAGGAAAGCCTCTGCAATAGCTGTGCTTTATTTGCTTCGTAAGAAATGGTCAGCCCTGACATAGCCTTATGCACTAATGCTTATCAAGCAGTTAATATAGGCTGTAGGCTTCACATGCCTATCATGGGATCAAATCCTCACCAAAATTCTGTTAAGCAACTGCTGTTATCTTGAAGAAATTGAGATCTAATGCTCACCAGCACACACATAAATAGAAATGAATGAAGCCAGGACGTCGAGGGAGTCCCTTTGAATCTAGGGCCTCTGCACTTCCTCCTTACATTGCACTGCCTTCCAACCACCATGCATGTGTGCATTGGACCATAGGGAAGCAGTAATTAAAGCTCTCTTGCCTTGCTTGTGCTTCAGTGGCTGCCTTTCTCATCTGAATCCTATGAAACAACTGATTTGAAGTCAATGGACTGCGAGCACACCAACGCAAAAGCTGTGCAGGAGCCATAACAGAGGCACCTTGGAGTAGGGGCCACGATGAGTCTTGAAACATCGTCTCGTTTTAGTGAAAGTCTTGTTTCCACTAAAAACTATCTTCCAACAGGTTATTACATGTATTGCATTCACATCCTCCATTCCACCCCTTACCTCACAGGTACTGCTGTGCCACCTTGGAGGGGTACAGGATTCAGATTTTGGTTGCCACCCCTCCAAAAAAAAAAAAAAGATAGCAAAAGAAGGAATCTGAGCACCCTCCAACCACCCCCTCCACTCCCAAACCATCTAACTGCCTTATTAAAAGAGAGAAAAGAGATTTACCTGCTGCTACTGAGGCTGCAGCCTGAAAGTCATCTAAACCCTTTGAAGGACTGTAATGGTTTTAATCACAGGAATAGCATCTTTTTGACAGACAGGAGAGAAAAGAACTGAACCACTCTGCAAATACTAACCAGGCTATTTTGGAGCAATGGCTATTGCCTTTGAAATCTTTCATCATGGATCTATACTTAGAATTCAGATGAGCCTGGGGGAGGGGAATGGGGCAGTGTTAATCCCCAGTTGTTTTGAAGTTGTCCTGTAAGCAGGTTAAGCATTTAAACTGCCCCAAATGGAAGCATTGGATTTGGTGTTTAAATTGCGGTGTTCTCTCGGTGAATTTTGTTTTAACCTGTTTTGCGTGTAGACTGTCGCATCATTCTGGGGCTGACACTTCTCAGTTTTCTTTCAAACTAGATGTTCTAGAGAGCACTGGCTGTAACCACACTGGGAGACTGATGCTCCATGACAGCTAAAAGTTGGATTGGGTTTCAGGAGCTACTATATATAAAGCTGGGGTGACTTATGTCACCGCACTAATTAAATGCCATCTGGGTGGTTCCTCTGGGTTTTTGAGCCCATCACCCAGTTCATACGGAGTCAGAGGCCAAGGAGGAGAACATGATGATGGACCTTTTTGAAACTGGCTCCTATTTCTTTTACTTGGACGGGGAGAATGTTACCCTGCAGCCATTAGAAGTGGCAGAGGGCTCTCCTTTGTACCCAGGGAGCGATGGTACCCTATCCCCCTGCCAGGACCAAATGCCCCCAGAAGCTGGGAGCGACAGCAGCGGAGAGGAACACGTCCTGGCGCCCCCAGGCCTACAGCCTCCCCACTGTCCGGGCCAATGCCTCATCTGGGCTTGTAAAACCTGCAAGAGAAAATCTGCCCCCACCGACAGACGGAAAGCCGCCACCCTGCGCGAGAGGAGGCGGCTAAAGAAAATCAACGAGGCCTTCGAGGCTCTGAAGCGAAGGACTGTGGCCAACCCCAACCAGAGGCTGCCCAAGGTGGAGATTCTGCGGAGCGCCATCAGCTACATTGAGCGGCTGCAGGACCTGCTGCACAGGCTAGATCAGCAGGAGAAAATGCAGGAGCTGGGGGTGGACCCCTTTAGCTACAGACCCAAACAAGAGAATGTAAGGCCACATGCCGCCCAGGCGGGGGAAAACACAGAGGCTGATTAGCCGCTCTCCCTGGGGCTTTCCCATCCAGCTGCTGGGTCTCTTTCCCGTCCCCCTCCCTCGCCCGCCCCTCCAGCTCCCTCTCTAATGAACCCCCAGTGACCCCTGGACACGGGGTGCCTGCAACAGGCAGGAAACGCGCACCCGGCCGGGCCGAGGAAGCAGGGGAGACATCCCCACAAAGGACACCCCCATGCCCGGAACCGATGTTTGTTTTCTAATCTGCTGCCTCGGTTTTTCTCCAGCTCGAGGGCGCGGATTTCCTGCGCACCTGCAGCTCCCAGTGGCCAAGTGTTTCGGATCATTCCAGGGGGCTCGTGATCGCCGCCAAGGAAGGTGAGTGAAGGCAGGGGCGCAGCGCCGGGGCACCCGGGAGGGGGCCCGGGAGGAGGCCCGGAGCCACGGCAGGGACGCGCGCCCGGGAGAAGCGCGCTTTCCCGCGCGGGGACCCGAGGGCCCCCTCGTCTGCCTTCCTCGGCTGCTATGTCTGTGTGTTTTCTGTGCTCAGGAGGGGCAAGCGTTGATTCCTCGGCCTCCAGCAGCCTTCGGTGCCTTTCTTCCATCGTGGACAGCATTTCCTCGGAGGAGCGTAAGCTCCCCTGCGTGGAGGAGGTGGTGGAGAAGTGACTCGGAGCCCGCGTTTGGGGGGGCCACGGCAGCAGGAAGATCCCACCCTCCCTCCTTCGACTAATCGTTCGGATTAGTTCACCTTACAGTCACGCTTAGGAGCCCAGACTGCGGAGGTTTAGGAAAGGGAATGAGGCGCAGAGAAACTGCTCCCAGACTGCTGTGCACGCGCAGCTGCCTTTGGCCTTCAATGTTTTGGAACGGCGCGTGGCGTAGGTCTAGCAGCCTTACTTTGCTACTGTTTGGTTGGTTTTATAATATATTTACTTTTATTATGGTGATTCTCTTTTGTGCCAAAGAAGTTCATTCCTGTCAAAAGCAAAGTGGGAACGTTGCCTTTAAATGTTAGGAGTATTGAATGTATATTTGTAAATAATCTTAGTACTTTCCTTTTATATATAAACCTAAGAAATATATATTGTAAAGTAATAGACATATTGTACATACAATGTGAGAGGATCCTGGCATTGTAATATTAAAAAAGGAGTTTCTGTATGAATAAAGTTGGTCCTATTTTGATTTCGCTGAAAAAATATGTTTGAGGTATATGGAAAGCCCTATTTTAATTTAGACATCACACCAGCCCGTTTGTCTGGGTGATTTCTTGAAGGCTGACTTAAGGGGGGTTGGGGGGGGGGATGGATTGTTTTTCTATGTCTGAATTACACTGTTTGCTTGTCTATAAGCAAGGACTATCCAGGAGGAAAATGTGTTTTTTTTTTCTTGTACCATCATACTTTCTCGTTCTGTTTCTGTCTTGTACCTGGAGCTCTGGGTGAGACTTACTTACCCAAAGCTAACCACTGAATTTTCAATCCAGTAAACTCTCATTGTTGCAAGAAATCGCCACACAAAAACCCTTGGCTTATTTTTCGAAAAGATCTCCAGCTAATTCAGGCCGAATGACTTTGCCTCTTTGACCTTCCCCAGCCCGGGCCCTTGCAGAGAAAGTGCTGACCTGGAGCCCCCAGGGGCTGCACTGCCAGGTCTCCGGGACACTCCCCAGTTTTCTTGAACGAAACTGGTGGCGAGAGGACTGGGTTAGAGTTTCAATAGAAAGAGAAAAGGAGACAATCTATTGGGAGGGGGGGGGTTCTTTAGAGGAAGGGTTGCTTCAAGAGAGGGAAGGGTTAAATGCTGAGGGCAAAGGACAACAACAACACACATGAAACCTCTTAGCTGGGCCAAATAGCAAAGCCCCAGAGAGGCCTGCGTCCCGGGAGCTCCTCAGGGTGAGGATTTTACAGCGTGTGCCAGGTTTGTTGATCCTGTAACCTCAGGAAGGAGCGACCACCAAGAATCTCAGTGGGAAGTAAAGCGGAGGAGAGGGGCGAGCCATTTCTTTGGAATCACGACTTCTCTCTTGCATTCTGTAAATGGCATCTTCCAGTGGACTCCTCCTCCCCACTTCTCCCTTCCCTCTTTATCCTCACAGCTAGACCGTCCTCAGTTGGAAAATGTGAAAATCAAATTGAATTCAGTATTTCCCAGCCCAACCTTGCTTCCTAACAAGCTGTTCGGGACCTTCCTGTTGCACAATACAGTTTCAGATACCGCCACAGGCAGCGCCCCCTTCAGGCCTGGAGCGGGAATTGCTCATTTTCCATCTCAAAGGGCCGCTTTGGGGTCATAGTCACTTTGTTTCCTGAGCCTCTCATTTCTCCAAGAATGCGGTTAAAATGCAGAAAGTTTCACAGCGGAAAGTGACATAGACATGTAATCCCTCTCTAAGGTTTGAGAAGAGCAGGTGGGAGTGTTAGCGGATGCAAACGGCCTCCGTGGATGCTGACAAGCCAGACTGAATCCAGGCTGCTTACCCGATAGCATTGCCGCTCTCTCCGTCCATTTCTTCATTTATAAAATAACGGGGACAATAATAGTGCTCAATTCCTGGGGTTGTCAGGATTCACTGACATAGCCCACATAAGCTGCTTGGAAAAATGAGGGCACAATATTAAACTCGCAATGCCAGCTCTCTCTGTCTTTCATTCATAAATATAAATGGACCATCAGGCGGCTTTTCTCCCACCAAAACCCACAGTTCCTTCCGATCCAGCCTTTGTAGGGGAGAGCATTAAAAACAATGAGACCAAGAGCAACATGAATGAGCCATTTGTAGCATTTTACATATTAGCTCATATAATCTTACAACAAGCTGCAAGAGAAGTACTACTGTCGTATCTAGTTTAGGGAAAAGAGAGATTATGGTAAGTATAGAGCTAGGACTCAGGGCCAGCTGATATCAAAGGCTTCCAACCACTATGCACCCCCAAAAAGAAGCCCTGGGGAATAAGAAGGAACATTTATTGTCTGTAGAATAACTTGGCTCTCTTTGGCAATTACTTACCAAAAACTTTGTCTTAAGAAAATTAGCTAGTAAACTCTACCTGAGAATAGTAATTTAATTTAAAAATAAGTTGGAAAGCATTTCAGATAATTCAATCGGGACATGTGTGGATATGACTGGGTGGATATAACCATTCATCACCTTTATTAGGTATCCATGATTTTTTTTCCTGAGAATCAGTAGGTTTTTCTCTAAAATGTGTGTATATATATATATATACATATATATACATATATATATGTATATATATGTATATATATATACACACACACACCTATATTTTTAAAAAATCAAGTTCATGCCATAATGAAATCAAATATCATCATCAACCAAGTGAACTAATTTATGATTGTACACATATTTATAGAATTTGCATTTTAAACTGCTCAGTAGCAGAATGCTTTTTTTCAATTCATGGACTTCACTTGCTGATAGATTTGACTCAGTCTTTGCAAACCAAATCCTCTCTATCTCTCCTAGTTGGGTAATTTGAGAAATTGTTTAGAGTAAGTTTGCCTACAGAAGTCTCTTCGTTAAATAGAGCAAATATTTCCCAAAGACTTCATGTGACCTCCATTGCTATATAGTTAATATGTTAGGCTTTCCAATGAAATCCTTGGTGTGTTTGCAATTAAAGTGTTTTCATTGGACATTAATGATGACAATCTTTATTAAGGCCAAAGCCAAAACAAACAGAGCTATCGAAGCAGAAAATCGAGATGTAATAACTTGGTAAAGATAAGTAATTTGGGATTTAAACTGAGCCTCCTCTCAGAGACAGGCATAAAGCTATCAACTATGAAATAATGAGTGATTTCCTGTTTTATATTACTATAGAAATAATTTGTAAAACATTAAATGTCAGCTTTCTAATACCAAGCCTGAAGGCAGTAGAAATTCTCTTATGTCTAATATAATCTTTTTTCTTTTCTTTTTTTTTTCTTTTTTCCTTTTCTTTATTTTTTCACTCGTTTGGGGCAGGGTGGGAGTTGGTGCTGAAATTCAGTGTTCCCAACTACTCTTGTGACTGCCAGAGAAGTCTTGGGTTGCTAAAGTAACTTTTAACCTAAAGGTATTTTTTACTTAAAGTTACAATGTATTTATTTGTACTTTCTCTAAGTAATATTTTATCCCATTTATTCCTAAATCATCCTCCTAGAAAATCATAGCTAAAAAAATATTTTCAAATCTTTTAATTTAAATTTTGAATATATCATTTCCTAATTTAGTGGATTAATAAATTAGCAATAACATGGTTTTTCCTCAAAGAGCCCACCCATCAAAACATTTCTCCTACAGACCCCATAGTGACTCCCTTAAACTTAAAAGAAATGTTAGACCAGATGACTCTTGGTCCTAGAGGTTTTATTCTGAAAAAAGCAATTTTGTAAGCCTTGTTCAGAGGCAGCCTATGCGATGGAATGGCTATGCCTTATTGTTGGAACCAAGATAATGTTGCCAGAACTGGCCACTTTCTCTACCCTCAAGGCTGCAGAAAGTCCTTACTGAGGCCTTTGATCTCTCCCGGGAGCCTTCGAATTCAAGCAGAGGCCAATGTCTTCCTCAGCTGTCTTCTCCACAAATTTTTCCAGCAGCTTTGGCAGGTACTAATGTGTTTACTTAGGTGTTCCTGGTTCCCAGAACTAATAGCAGTTTGAAATTGTTTAGCACATTGTGCCCTCATACATAATAAGCAAAAATTTCTGGAACAACTCCTTTTGTCCAAGAGTTGATCAGGTAGAGGCAGAAGTGAATTGAAATGGATGTATCTCTGTGTATATCTTCTCCAACTAAGAGAAGCATGTAGCATTCCTAAGGTAGGCACATTTTATTAGTAAAGGAAGCATCATTTTGCTGGTGTCTGTCCATCAACATTAAGATTGTCATAATGCTTCAACTAAAATAGGTTACCTTAAAACACACACACACACACACTAAAAAAAAACAACAGGTTGGTGATGCTTAAAGGTCTATGCAATTAAAACCTTCTTATAAGTCTGACTCGTAAGAAAATCAAACGTGTTTATTTTTATTAAGAACATAAAATGTAAAAATTAAGTTATCTGTCTACTTTAGAACCTTTGTGGGTTTTCAGTTATAACCACAGGCCATAGCTTGGTTTTCTTCCCCTCATCTGCCTGTTCTGAGGCTTCCCTAGCGACACTGGCATATCATTTCTTACTTAATTAAATACATGTGAGTTTTCTCTACATGTAAGAGGTCCCACTTCTCTAGAGAAATAATGAAAAGAGTTTGTATTTTTATTATTTCCTGTGAGGGACAAAAGCCAGAATCTAATCTGATTTTGAGTAAAAGAGAAAACCTGAATAACCAGCAGATATTTTTAAGTGGTTTTTAACTTTTTCATATTTCTCTGTTCAACTTCTCCACTCAGAAAATATTTTTTTTTTCTCTGTATCACTCACCTGATTTCCCATTTTTCTCTCACATGTTTTCCCTAGGAAAAGAGCAGTGGGACTTCTCCCGAATTTGGGAGCCCTAGGCATCTGTGAGGTGCTGGCTTCCTATGTATACTGCCTCCTATTTTTTTTTTTTTTTTGAATCTTTCTCCTCTGGCCCCTTCCAGCAGTTTAAAAGTTTTCTCTCTCTCTCTCTTTTTTTACTTTGGTGCTCCGAGACCCTATTTTCAGCACTTGAATCCCAGGATCCTCAACCCAGGATCCTGTCTCTCCGCCTAACACGTCCCATTAAGCCGCCAGACTCTTGTGTTTTCTTGGATTCTTTGGTTGCACTCTCCAGCCGCACTCTGGTGACTTTGTTTGGAGATCACCTTACCAAAGACGGCACTAACTTCTGAGAACTACCACTACCCACAGAGGCTTCGGAGGGACAGCGTCCTCTGGGACTCGGAGGGCAGGGCCAGACGTCCCCGCCTTGGCGAGTTTCTAGTTTCTCCTCTGCAGCGCAAAGCAGGCGCAGGGTGTCTGAGTCCAGAGAAAAAGAAAACAAACACAAATTCACCTTTAGAAGCCTAAGTTAGACAAAGGAATGCCTAGTTGCCAATACTGTGTGGCCTGTGGCACATGACTACCTCCTTGTTGAGTTTGGGTTCCCCTCTTTAAAAAGGGAATCTAAAAACAAGTAGTTCCTATAGCATCAGTGGAAGGAGTAAACGAATGAATAAATATGTGGGTAGGGTTGAGACCGTGCTTTGGCAAATAGAAAAGTCTTAATAATTGTTTGCGACAAATATCCCACGCCTAGGGGTTGGGTACAAAGCACATTCGGTGGTGCCTTGAGGAGAAAAAAAATCAGCTGGAAGGCTTGCAGGAGCCTAACTTCCATCTCCCACCTAAACGTTAAGAGCAAATTTATTTTTGCCCAAATCATAAACCCGCACATAACCTTGTGGAGCTCAGGCCAGTGCGCTAACATCTGAGCTCCATTGCCGAGATAGTGCTGGCATTGCTGCGGGCCAGAACCTGTGGGATCTGGCCGAGAATTCCTGGGTGAGAAGATGTCCCCGCTATAGTATTTCAGAGGCAGCAAGGAGCACAGATGCGAATGTTTTTACCTGGGTGGATACAGCCTTCATTCCTCCTTCCTCCGTTAGGAAACGGACCCTGTTATCTGGTATAGCCCCGGGTACTGCATTCATTTCAGAGGCAGCCACTTGCTAATGGTCCTAAGAAAGGTGTGAACAGATTCCCACTGGCCAGACAATGAAGCAGCCCCTCAGTGTGTAAGGAAGCTGGGTGTTCAAAGTGTGGTGGTAGCAGTGTCTATGCCTTAGGGATGACAAAACCTGGGCGAGGAGACTGCTACCAACAACCCTGTAGCAAACCTTAGTGACTGGCACCCTCCTACCCCGGGAGTTCATGGCCTTCGTTTTGAAAAGCGGATCTCACCCTGAGAAGTTAGCACTTCTCTGGCCCCTGCGGACATGGGATCAGCCGGTCAGGGTTCCCTTAGGAAAATAATTTTAGGAAAAGTGGTCAAAAGGAACGCACCGCACTATCCCAAGTAACTTTGGAGCCACGACACTTACTGTAGATCCGGGGGAGAACAACCCCTCCTGTTTTAATAGGGACTGCAAGCTCTGATCCCAAACCCCAGTCTACTTAAGTCTGTTTGTGTAAACCTTCATCAATTGTTTTTCCTACTGAGAAGCAGCACCCTCAACCCCTAGTGATCTGGACGTGGGCTAAGGGGACCTGCAAAAGCTGATGACTAGATTTATTCTTGCTTAAGTGACAGCCCTCGCCTCTCCTCTCCTCTCCTACCCACCGAAGTTTCAAAGGCCCTCTTCGGATAGCTTTTCGGGAGGCTTTTATCACGGGAGTGTGTGAAGTTACTCAGGGTTTGAGCTGGAAATTTTACACGAGCTGAGAGGGATCGCTGTACTGGCAGCTGGGATGCATCTGTAACGGTGTTAGTTTGCCTGAGAGCAGAAAATTAGCGACCCCAAAGCTGGGCTTGGCTGTTTAGTCTGTGGAAGGGACAGGGCGGGGCAGAAAGAGAAGGAGAAAGGAGACGCGCCCCTGGGGAGGGAGTTCACCTTCCAAAACGGCAGTTTCTTCTCATGCAAATCCCAGAGGTGCGGCTGTGCGGAGCGCAGGCCCCACGGGGTCTAGGGAAGGCCTGGCAGAAGGAGGCGGCGCTGGTGCAAGGCGTGCGGAAGGGCGAAAGGAAGGAGGGCTTTCCCCACCACCTGGCCCGGGAGCGCACCTCCCTGTAGATGCATAGACACGCAGGGAGAACGCAGCGCTCCCGCCTGCCCCAGTCACACAGGACTGAGAAAACGACCGTCTGATGGAAACGAAGTGCATATTGTAAACCATCCAGACTCAGTCCACGACTGAAAGTGTCCGAGTTTTTAGCAACTTTTATTCCGGGCCACTGACAAAAAGAAATCCCTGAAGTTCCTTAAAAAGAGGAACAAACGCTTAAGAATGAGGTGATTGCTTTCGCCCAGGCGTGGGTAGGCAGGTGGGCTTCTGCATGTTTCAAATGGTGCGCGCAAGGGCCCAAAGTTGGAACTCCTTCGTTTCTTGTGTGTGTTAACACTCTGGAAGCGAATCAATCTAGAGAGTGCAAGGGAGCGGGTCGGGGGCCGTCCCCCCGCCCGGCCGAAAGGCAGTAAAACCATTAGCGCCAAAGGGGCAGCGAGCAGCAAATTGTCTCTAGAGGGTAGGTAGGCGGGGGTTTGCCCAGCCGGCCCGGCGGGGGTTGCGGTGGGATATGCTAATAGTGCCTGGCCGCTGGGGCCGGCCTCCCTCCCCGCAGAATATATAAGGAGCCCTCACCCCAGCCTGGCCGACCCGGGCAGCCAGGCGTCCGCCTTGGTTAATTACCATTGAAACCGACCCGGGCGCCTGGCCGGGTGCGCCGGGCCCCAGCGGCACCAGGCTCCAGGGGCTCCCCATCCCTCTCGCTGCGGTCCAGGTGCCCCGCCGGCGTCACCACGGAGGATGGACATGATGGAAGGCTGCCAGTTCTCGCCTTCCGAGTATTTCTACGACGGCTCCTGCATCCCGTCCCCCGAGGGCGAGTTCGGGGACGAGTTTGAGCCTCAGGTGGCTGCCTTCGGGGCGCACAAAGCCGAGCTGCAAGGCTCCGACGAGGACGAGCACGTGCGGGCCCCTTCGGGCCACCACCAGGCCGGCCACTGCCTCATGTGGGCCTGCAAAGCGTGCAAGAGGAAGTCCACCACCATGGACAGGCGGAAGGCGGCCACCATGCGCGAGCGGAGACGCCTGAAGAAGGTCAACCAGGCTTTCGAGACGCTCAAGAGGTGCACCACGACCAACCCCAACCAGAGGCTGCCCAAGGTGGAGATCCTCAGGAACGCCATCCGCTACATCGAGAGCCTGCAGGAGCTGCTGCGGGAGCAGGTGGAGAACTACTACGCCATGCCCGGACAGAGCTGCTCCGAGCCCGCCAGCCCCACGTCCAACTGCTCCGACGGCATGGTAAGGGACAGCCCTGGCACCTCCCCGGGCACCCCTTATCTTTCCCCACACTCTCTGTATGCCCTTTAAACCAGGGATGGCAAGGGAAGGCTCAGTGATTATTTTGTTGGCGGTTGGGGGTGGGATGGTAGTGGCTGTGAGAGAAGAGAGATGCCACCTTTGGAAAGAAGCCAGAAAACAGCTGTTGAACAGGACCTTCGTTGGACTTCCTACCGGGTTCTAGCCGGGCGTTGCAGGAGAGAGTTGTCCTGGGACATAGGTAGCTGTGAGTGATCAATCACATATTTCACCATCACTCAGTTTATTTCCAAAATATACCTACCACCAGTGGGCTCTGTCGTATACTAACATCTAAGGACATCTCTTTCACGCTCCCACCGCCGCCCCACAGTTGGTAACTTAATGAGGAAACGGGAAGACATGTGTGGGCTGCGGTCCTGCTCTGCGGAGGCCTGGCTGGAAGGAGCTGTTGACGCATTCTTTACAGAGGGCGTCTGCTCCAACACTGCCAGGTTTCAATGTGTGTGTGTGTGGTTTTTTTTTTTGCCCTGGGAAAGTGTTCTCTCCCTGAATTAGTGTGGCTTCCTTCTACTCCAATCCATTTTGCATGGCTAACCCAATGCACATGGCCGCTGAACCCCACTCCCTCTTCCCTTTGCTGCTGCTTTCCTCTTCTCCAAGCTCAGAGATTGACCTCTGTACCCTTGCCCTCTGGTGGGGCCAACGCTTCCTAAATCAAGGCAAGGACGATGATTGACAGTGATCAGGTTCGGGAGCTCGGTGGCCAGGCACTGCCTTACTCTAGAGCAGAGAATCTTTCGCCAAGGCCTGAAAACAAACTCCTTCTTTTGTGTCTTATATTACAGCCTGAATGTAACAGCCCTGTCTGGTCCAGAAAGAGCAGCAGTTTTGACAGCATCTACTGTCCTGATGTACCAAATGGTAAGCATTGATGGCTTCAGAAGAGTTGAAAGACAAGTTCACCTTCACAGTTAGAGCCTGTCAAAGCAGCCCCTCCGTCCCCATAGAATCCAGGAAGGGAATAGATTGATGGTTCTTATGCAAAGTTCTTGGCAGAGCAAAAGGGATGTGCACGCACACACACACACTTTTAAAATAAAAAATCACCTACCAGATACACACACGTGCAATTTTGCTTGCAATAGTGCTAGAAGGACTTTTCCCTGTCTACATCCACTGCCAATGAATTGCTCAATATTTGTTGAAGATTTCTACATCAGGCTTTCCGAGACCAGCTGACCCTTTGGTGTCAAAAGGGCCACAACAGAAGCAAGGCTATACATTTGGGAATTTCTTTTTAATGGTTTTCTCTTTGTATTTATAGTATATGCCACAGATAAAAGCTCCTTATCCAGCCTGGATTGCTTATCCAGCATAGTGGATCGGATCACCAACTCAGAGCAACCTGGATTGCCTCTGCAGCGCCCAGCCTCTCTCTCCCCAGTTGCCAGCACTGATTCACAGCCTACAACTCCAGGGGCTTCTAGTTCAAGGCTAATCTATCATGTGCTATGAACTAAAAATCTAGTCTCCAACAGTTCTGCTAGGAGAGCCTACAGAAAGAAGGGTGCCCACAGAGTCCAAAAGCAAGTCAACTCGTATATAAAGATTTCCTTTCGGTTGTCAATTTGTACTTATTATCTTGCCACTTTATAAGAAAATGTATTTAACTAAAAAGTGACCATTGCCATTAATACTTATATCTTTTCTCATCCTTCCTCTCTTCCTTCCTTCTCTCTTTTATTCTTATTCTTTGCTTTAGATACTTAGTTCCAATAATTTTATTTGTGATAGGGAGCAATTTATTGAAGGTAGCTTGCTGCAATGCTTAAATTATATTTTTTATTAATATCGCTTATCAAATATTATCTCTGGTGTTTAGGTCTTTATTTTTTTCTTCAAAACATTAGAACAGCTGGAAATCAGTTATAGGAAAATTTAAATATATTTAACGTTTTTTTCTCTAATCCTTTGGTTATATTGTATTAAATAAAAATATAATAATACTGTCTAATGGTACATATTTTATCTTTTCTTATACGAAATACATCTTTTTAATGTAAGTACAAAAATAGTACTTTGTGGATAATTTTAAGATACAAGACATTTTGAAAATTCCACTATAAATAAAATTGTTTAAATGAATAAATATTTTGCTTCACGATTTTTTTAAAGAATACCCCTAATGGAATTAGCAGTCATAGACATAAAATCTTTAAGGTAGGACTGAAAATAACAAAGCAGTTGGCTTAGAAGATAAGTCTGAATATTTACCAACTCACAGACTCAGTTTATGTCCTGTTGATGTCACAAATTAAAAAAAAAAAGTTTCCATTTTAATAATATTTCAAGGGAGCCTGCTAAATAAAATTGTCCCTTTAAGTGCTGCACCGTATAATGTCAGTTTGGTTGTGTGTGTGGAAGAAGATAGAAATTATTCAGGACAATAACATTTGCTTAAACAAAAAACCATTACATTATTTTAATACCTATAGAACATCATAAATCATGAAGTAGGTAATATTTACTTTCTTTACTTGCCTGAAAAAAATCGTGATACATTAATGTGTTAATGTTTTCAATAAAATATTTAAAAGTGTTGAACTGATTTTTTGCATTGTTAAAATGCTGCTTTTAAGAAAACATACACAAACTATATAGTAAAGTGAACCAAACTGCATAGTTTGTGTGTGTGTGTGTGTGTGTGTGTGGTGGGTGTGGGTCTTTTATTGTTCATCACTTTTGATGAAAAAAATAGAAGAATTATGTGGAAAATTAGGTTGAGATTATCATTGGGATAATTTTCACAAGATCATTTTCTCTTTCATTGAGAGAAAGAAACAGGCAATATCGTTGAAGCATCTAAAGTAACTGCACAGAGAGCACTAAAAACAATTGTTTCACCTCCTAACTTGGACATTAGTTTAAAATTGCCAAGGGTTTGTAGTTATATCTGTTAATCAAGCAAAGTGGCCAGACTCTGCTACAGCTTGCCAATCATACTGTTCTCAGGAAGGTTTTTCCTTCTTTCTGATGTGATTTTTTTTCTTGAACTTATCCAGTTATGAGTCTTAAAAGAATAAAAATTATTCTATAAAGGGAGGGAGAGGAGAGGGGATGAGTACAAAAAATAATGTAGCCACTGCCACTCTGTTAGCCTCTGCTCTAGTATGGAATGCTGACTTTTAGCCCGCAGGTAAGTCTTTTTCTGTCCATGAATTGGGAGTGTGAGGAGAATTTAAGAGAACATCATAGACATTCACATGTAGTTGCAACATAAGTTTGAGTTATTCACTTTTTAAGACACTGAACTAGGTACATTTTTATCCTTTCTATATTTCTGTACCAGGGGTGGGGAATTTTTTTTTTTTTTTTGCCAAGGGTCATTTGGATATTTATAAATAATTCACAGGTCATACAAAATTATCAACTTAAAAATTAGCCTGCTATATTTGCTCAGACATTTAATTAACTCACCCCAGTGCCTTGGCAGGGCCAGACCAAATGATTTCTCGGGCCTTGGAGGGCTCCTGGGCTGGATGTTCCCCACCCTTGTTCTAAGGAGAGGGTGCAGTTTTGCTGTTGTTCTTAGTAGAATTAGAATAAAAAGGACTATTCAAAGATCAGCTTGTTTTATTAAAGTTCAGTTTTAAAACACATTACCATACTGAGTTCTATTTAATAAAAGTAAGTATACTAAGTATTTTTTAATTCAAGTGAATAAAAATGAACTATCTTACCAAACCCCAGTCATTTCTGTAACTGGTAGATGTGTTTGCTATATGCTGGTCATGCCTAAAAGTATTCAGTTAGAGTTTTCCAGCCGCCTGGATTTAATGCAGGTGGTGATCAATGTATCCACAAAGACAATACTCTCCCTGCCAGCTTGCTCAATTCATCTTATTTTCAGTGCAGGAACACTGAAGGATGGTGTCTACTCAGAAACAGCTCAGCACAGCATGTCACTTGCAGTCATGCATACTGTTCTGACATGGGGATTTCAGAAATTGGTTCTCTAGTAGTCCAGACACAGAATAGTCTTTTCTTCTCCAAGAAAGTAGAGGGTGGAGGAAGGAGTGCTATTGACAAAATATTCATGGAAGGACAGGATTTTGTCATCTATAAATCCCAGAAGTGAATAACTGGGTTGCCACTGACCCCTTATCAGACCACCTCACCTCAGCTGATGGAAAAACACAACCAACAGTCAAATTTCTAGGAGCAACTAGGTAAATGTTCTCTTTACTATCTACAAACCTGATGGGAAGGGGGTTCTTAGGAAATAAGAGTGGAAAGAGACTCCTTTCTCTTTGTGTCTGGGAAATGCAAGTTTACTGGGATACATAGGAAACTTTCCAGTGAGGTTATGGAAATGGGGAAGTACTGTTTGGAAGCAAGTGGCTTTAGTTATGGTTCAGGTGTCTTGAGCGCTCCTATTTTTTTTTTCTCATTTGAAAGATGTAAGTCAGATAAAATTAGTGGCTGTATTATACCTGTAAGTTCTTTAAGATGGCATTTTTATAAATACTTAATCTAGGAATAGTATTCCTTGAAAATCTTTTTTTGGGTTATAACAATTACTAGATTAAAGTAGTAATTTAAATATCTGCCTTTCAGAGATAGTATTTATGGGGATGATGCTAGAGTAAAGCTATTTGTAACTTCAGAAAAGTCCTGCTCAAATGGCAAAGTACCTCTGAAATACCACCACTGAATGTTCCCAATTGTTGCAAAAAAACATTAAATTTATTGCCTTTAAGAATTCTAATTAGATATTCTAGTTGATTACTGATTTAATTGTTTATTAATATGGTACATTTGCTGAGCAGAGATCTAGAATTTAATCCAAAGTCTAAACTATGTTTAAAATTACTAATGCATTGCACTTTTTTTTTCATTTTACTTGCCACATCTGTAAAATGGGTTAAATGACAGCTTATGATAAGATTATAGTTATCACTGAAATTATTATATTATGTTAAAATATAAAAATAATATTTTTAAAGAAAAGTAAACCTTATTTTCACTTATGACTTATTTCATTCAAAACTAAGTGGGAAATAATGATAAAACAGGAGCTAGCCGTATTGAGTACTTACAATGCAAACTAGAGTGGGTGGTGGTCGATCAGTCTGGACTGCTCCCTCTTGCAACCTGGGACTGCTGGCTCTTAACCACTAGCCTTCCTGCTTGCCTGATTGCTCCTAAGCACTCTGCCTGCCTGCCTGATCACCCCTAACCACTCACCTGCCTGTCTAATTGCCCCTAACTACTCATCTGCCTGCCTGATCACCCCTAACCACTCTGCTTGCCTGCCTGATTGCCCCGAACTACTCATCTGCCTGCCTGATGGCTCCTAACCACTCCGCTTGCTTGCCTGATCACCCCTAACTGCTTGCCTGCCTGCCTGATTATCCCTAACTACCTCTGCCTCAGCCCCCACCACCACAACTTCATCCAGAATGACTGGAAGGACAACCGAAAGGTCATTTGGCTGTCCAGTCTAATTAGCATATTATGCTTTTATTATTATAGATTATTATAGATAAGACCACTGAGGCTTAAGGAGTTTAATAATTTTTCCAAGAGCACATTATTTGGGCTGGCTATTTGTGCTTCTTCATAGCACATGTTCCAGGAAGCTCAGATAGAAGTTACAAGGCTTCTCTTATGATCTAACATTGGAAGTCCCAGAATATTACATCTGCAACATTTTTCTGGTCAAGCAAATAACTAAAGCCAGCTCAGAATCACTAAGAAGAGCATTAAACTTTACTTTCAATGGGAGAAATAGTAATTAATTTGTAGCCACATCTAATATACAACTATAACTAGTACTCACTTGCTGTCTCTATTTCCTTACCTTTCACCTGTGCCACCCATTCACCAAAATCTGACTTTGCCTCTGTCACCATCCATGGTCAAGATATCTTCAAATCCATGAACTGTTCCTGTGCTGGGCAAGCTTACATCTCCAGCTCAGATGCCTTCCTTGATCTTTAGACCTGTATATCCAACTGATCTTTAGACCTCAATGGACCCTCCAACTAAATATGTTTAAATTAAATTAAAGTCATGCAGTTCTGCCTGCTGCCCTACCTTTTAACCTGGCTCCTTCTCAGTGTTGACTCTTGAATGAATGATGTCACCAGTTACGTGAACATGAAACTTAGGACACCCTTCTGATACTTCAATCTTCTTACCCTCTTGTCTAATTCATTACAAAATTCTATGAATTTACTTTCCTAGATTCCTCTTAAATATCTACTCTCAATATAAACTATGGCTATCTCTGTCCAGGAGTATCATATTATCCTCTTAACCTGTCCCCCTATATTTTCTCTGGATCTCCCCCTTCTGGAGACAACATCCAGTTTTCCTTTTCTAGGCCATGTGGTTCAGGTGGGATTGACTACTTCCTGGCTCCAGAAAAGAGCAAGTCAACAGGCCTGACTTTGAGTATCCCCTCTTCCTTGGCCATAATGGTTGTTTCATAGATAGTCACGTGATCAATTTATTCCTTAAGTGACAGTCACTGGTAATAATATGTGATATTTTTTACTGTAGGTTGTCAGCTTGCATTTTATCTCCAGGAGAGGAGATTCTGCCTACATATAAAGCCAACACAGCAGAAAGCTGAGCTGTAATGCAGAGAGATGTATTCATGAAAACATAATTAAGTATCTGTATCCTAAAATGCCTGAATATCTGCTCTTGACCATATTTTCCAATTTTAAAGGCAATAAATAATTTTTGTCATTAATCCAATGTGAGAACTTTGTTAATTGAAACTGGGGAATCATGCCTAATACCACTCTGGTCTCTTCTGCCTATTCTAGCCAGAGAAATCAACTCAAAATATTCATCTGATAATGTCAACCACCTCATTTTCCTCTAATTTATTGCACATAGGTTAATGATAGACAAAACTTAATGTGACCTTCCAGCTTCTGCATGTCTATCTCCTATCTCTCTCTCTAGCATTATCTTTCTAGAGGTAATGTCAAGACCCTGCTCTTTTCTTTCTGGACACATAAGGGACTTTTTATTCATCACCGAATTCTCTCTTACCAAAGGAGCTCTACACATTCTACACATCTGCAGTCCTCTCCACCCTGAATTCATCTAGTCAATCCCCAACCTTCTTTTAGATCTCAACTCAAGCATTAATTCTAAGGCAAATTTTCCTTGAACTCTTTCGCAGGATCAAGTCTTATTCCATGATCTCAAAATATTGTATACCTCTTCTTTGTTGTAGATCTCATAATTGCAATTATTCAGTAATTTATGTGATAAACATTTGTTTCCTCCACAATAAAAAGCAAGGACCTTTTCTTGGTCAACCCTGTGTGCCCTGAACTATAGTAGGATATTTTGTGTATGTATATGAATGAATTTATATTGTTGAAGCATTTGTTGTGAAAAGCACACTCATTTTCCAAACTTTCTCTTTCATAGACTACTTCCTTCCCACTATTTTTTACTTTTCTACTGGTTCTCTCTAATTTTCTGTTTTATGTTAATTTCTTGTACTGACATTTCTTATACTGGCCAAATTTTGTACATTTGTTAGGGTTTGATTGTGTGGCCTCTTTTCTTTTGGGTCTTCTGTGGATCTTTCCTACTTTCATAGCTTCATCTCATATGGTAGAGTTTTTTCTATCATTGCCTCATCCATACCTTTTCTAAGAGACACTGTCCCCCACACAACCTTGATTGGCATGATTGATCTTTTCATTAACTGTTAATCAGTAAGAGATGGATATCTGAGTGGAAGACAACAAATTCATAGATTGACCAACATTTATGAAATGCATAGTTTAATTGCAATGCATGAATTGGGATAAATAGATTCTTTTTACCATAAATTCAGACTCAGAGAAGTAAATTACCATTTAAGAGTGGGAACTAAACTGAAAGGAGAGGTTGATAAGTCATGCATAGACTGAAATTATGCGGTAATATACAAGTTAGATAAGCCAAAGAAGCCCGTTGGTAGAGGGATAGAGTGAATTGAGCACCCACTATGTGCCTGCTATTTGTAGTAGATCTAGAGTCTGGACAAAAGTTGAAGGTGCTTCCCACTAATTCACCACTAATTAGCTGAGGTAACTTAGGTAAGTTTCTGAAATTCTCAAAAGCTGTTTTCTTAATTGTAAGTCTGGATAATAATACAATATAAATCATAGAATTTGTGAGGATTGCATGATGTAAGGCATATATATGATATCTGTAGCTTAGTCCCTAATACATAACAAAGACTCAAAAATTATAATTAATGAAAGAAAGAATAATGATTGAAACTTCATCATTTAGGATGAAGATCCATAAGTGCCCGGCGTGGGGATCTTTGGAATTATCCTGATTGCAACGCATCCGCCTGGCCCTTGCGCCAAATAAGATTCCCTTATTACTTGTTTTGAATCCTATGAATCCTATATATGAGCTACTTAAGTGCAGCTGTAACTAACAGAGTCGCATTAACCATCCTCCAAATATTAATCAGCAAGATTTTCTGACAAAAGCCACTCAAAATTTTAGGGGCAACTGAACCTTTCTATCTTCATGGCAACCTCAACAGGAACAAAATCGAGCTCATCTTCTACATTCCCACTTTTGTGACGTCATATGCATATGTGAGCATGCAAATTTAAAATAATTTTTATTTCTCTCATTTTCCCTCAAAACAATTATTTTAGTTTTTCTGGAACATAACACAAAAAGAATTTTAAAAAGAATAGTATTAATACCATTAGAAACAATTTGTATTTTCATAATAAGCATAATTTTCCATGCTGTAATTTATGATATTAGTCTAATTTCTATAGCTTTGCCTACATTTAATGGAATATGGTTTCTTTTCTACTTAAAAGAGTTGTTTTGAATTGAACATCTTATAATCAATGGAATTTTAGGGTCAAGAAATGTTGACTCTAAGAAAGAGTTAAGAAATGACATTTATTAAATACTTCTTTTATACTAGGAACTGGGTTTTACATGCATTATTAATTTTTATCACTAATAGATTAAAATAATTAGTTCTACTCATGGAGTGACTGCTATCCCTGAAACAGCTTTCAGAGTCTCATATGCATAATATATAACTAAGCATATAAACAGTTCAATGATATGCGTACTATCTACTGCAAACTAGAGCTGATGAAGGGCTCACAGACAGAAAGTAATGTTACATGATTAATTTATAAGTGAGGCTCTGGTAAACCTTCCACTTATGGATCTATACAGCAACTACAGAATTCAGTGAAAATTTGAGGCAATAAAAGTATCTTAATAATGCTACTAAAATCTTAAAAATGGGATGTGTTTTAGAGGGAAAGAGTGGGTGAGGAAGTAGCAGATTAACCAAAGAACTTATATGCATACAATAGCTCTGGGGAAGGGATGAGAGTAGAGTGGAAGGGGCTCAATGAGGGGGGAGGGACATCTGTAATACTTTCAACAATAAAGATAATTTTTAAAAAATGGTGTTTTAAGATTTCAACAGTTTGGAAAGGGGAGAGTTAGGAGGACTAATTAAGAGAATATTTGTAATTGGCCCATATATAAGGTGACATTGTCCTTTTAACCTCTGCTGAGTTGTGCAGTACAATGGCAGTGGGGTGGTTCTCAATGAAAGTTGTTGACTGATTGAACCACTGAGGTTGTGTCTGCATGATGCCAGACATCTGGATATAGAGTGAAATCCAGTCATCCAGATGTTTTGGTTACACGATATGTTGCCATCAAACATTTAAAACTTTTTGACTGCCTTTACTTTTTCATGCATAAGAATAGCATTGAGTTAACTCAGCTTGAGCATGTACCAACTGCTATTCCTTGAATTTTTACCAGGGAACGGTCATCAGGTTGCCGGTGTGGATGAATTGCTAGAATGTAAAGAGTGGTATACCAGGCAGGTGAATATTGAAAAAAGTGAGAACTAGTAAAACGTGAAGAAAGTGAAAGCTTCCATATTATCAGAAATGCATTTTAAATTCTATTTATTGTAGTTTTTCTTTTTTATTCAAATAATTTTCATTGGGTTGGGTGTCTCAAGCTTACAGCATTACAGTTCTCTAAGTAACTATTATTTTTTCACATCAAAGCTAACTCCTGGGAAATATTTCACAGATAATTAAATGTTAACACTTTCCTTCTGTGCACAGTTAAATGTGATATAAAAGTAAAGCGTTGTAATACCATATTGAGTTCAGTAAAAGCAAATGTTATCCTCCTAAACAACTATATTGCATCTAACAATGTATTTGAAAATCTAATTCTGATAAAACTATACCGCTGCAATCAAGTCATATGGTGGTAACATAAAATAAATATACCTTTATTCTTTGAAAAAATTGCCTCCAAGGCCACATATATAGCTTGACTATAAGGATATATTAATTTATCCTTGAAGATAATGGCATTAATCAAATTCATGCTATGTCCATATGCTAACCTGATTTATTGAGAAGTAAAAGTTTGAGTAAAATAATTGGTTAACTGGATGCTTTATGTGCATGGAAATAAAGAGATTAGCTGATATGGGGTTGGCCTTTTTATTCTTGACTCACTTATTTGGCTTTACATTCTGTGCAAATGGATAATATTACCTGGGAAGAGAGCTATCTGCACAGGAACATGACAAGGAGAATTAAGGTAATTTCCTGGATAACTAAAACTCCACCAACTTTATTAGTATATTTTGGGAAGAACATGAGTTCTTGGCTAAAAATATTAAAAGTATGTGTTTTTTTCTTACTCGGGAGTCCTTGAATGCAGAACTATTCTCTGTCTTCCTGATACATAGTCTTGCTTTAGACACATAAAGTGGATAAAAGAAAATTGTCATTTGAGTAAATTTCTATTCTCATATCAATGTGTATACATGAGTAGAATATCTATTGGAAGAATTCAAACATTTTCCCTTCTCTAATTGCAGATCAGAACATCCATCCTGTTTGAAATGTTATAATCTCTTTCAGAAAGGCAGGATATATGATAGGAATGGTCTCATACAAATTTAGAATCAATTCAACTTGAAGAAATGAGTATCTGTAATTGCATCAAAACAGTTTGCCAACATTTGAATGGCAATAAAAATTTTTTTTAACTTACATGAAGAATTTTGAAAATCTTTCAGGCTTGTTATGCTGGAGGGATAAATGTCTTTTACATTGACATGTTGCCAACTCAAAGCATCTAAAAGTCCTTTCAGAATTACATATAAACAAGACTCATTTCACCCACCTCTGGGCTGGAATGTGACAGCTGGTTAAAGTAAGCATAGCAACACCACACAACAATGTCAAACAGGATGAGTGGCTTAACCAATCAAAAATAGAGCATCAAAGTAAAACTGCTCACATTAGATTTCTGCCCACGACGGAAAGGTTAAATGTTCTGTCCCGGTATAAAACCCCTAGAATTCATGACGACCCACAAAGGTCATGTTAGTGAAGCCAACCGAATGCAAGATGTTATTAAACAGCTCAAAGTTCTTTCATATCACATAGGGACTGTTTGTGGTTTTCTGATCCAACATAGAGGATATAGAAAGCTATGTGTATAGTAGTTAAGTGAATGAGCTATGACGTAAAAAAGACCTTGGTCAAGTCCCAAGTTCCCAGTTTATAAATTAACAAGACTTTCCCTCTCTGTGCTTTAATTTTATCCGTCCTAACACAGAGTTCTTAATCATCTCCGCAAGCTGATTTTAGTTGTGAATCAAGCTCTGAAATCAATTGCTAGTGCATAGAATATATGCTATACCTGGAGATAATTAATTTTACCTGTTAGTGATCAGCAAAATTTATACAAAATGCTGGGGAGGTGATTTTGAGAAATATTTCATCAATATACTCAACTATCCTTAATCTAAGGATCTCTGACAAGTGGTTGGCCCATCGTCCAGTTTATTTTAAGATATTTTATAGCAATAGTGTTTTGGTGGGATGTTGCTAAAGCATAAAGGCACCTGGAACACATCCCTTTATTTTCCCTTTCTCCCTCTAAATCTCTTTCTAGAGATTAAATACCATAATCAGAATTTATGTTTAGGTAGAACTAGAGAAAATATAAACATACTAATTTTTCCTTTTTCATTTGTTTCTGCATAGCAATAAATACTTAATCAAAATTTCAATATGAGTTGTTTCAAACTCATTTAACAAACTCTAGAATTTTCAGTTATTAATGTTTGCATAGAAATTTATGTCTACTCTAATATTAAAGTTATTTAAATAAGTTATCTAAAATTATTATTTCTTTTATTTTGGTTTATTTACACATTTTATTAAAATATTACTTTCAACACCAAAGACTATGTCTTTCCAGCCCATCTCCTTCCTGAACTTTGGTCTTCATTCTTTTTTTATTATGTTTGGTGAGACATAGCTCACCAAAACTTAAATGCATAGAATTCTAATTGTTAATCTAATTCTCTCTGAAGGTTAATTCTTAAAATCATGGCTATTAAATTTCATGTGTTATATTTACTGTGGCACTTGGAAACATTGACAAAGGATTGAGTATCTCTGGTATGTCATTCTAGCTTTACTCAGTGAGCAATATCACTTACTGGTAAGTTATATGAAAGACTTCTATTTTTATGGTGATATGTTTTTCAACTGCTTTATATGTTAGCTCCCAGTAAATGTTCAGTCAAAAGTAATGACATTTTCTAAACTGTTGTAAAGTCTTTTTGCAGTACTTGAGCTATACATTCCTTGCTATTGATGGATAAAGATTGACAGTGCATTTGGATGAAGGGACTAGGGATATATTTGCCTCATTATTTTTTTCTTTTGACTTTTTCCCAAGTTTCTAAATGGACACTTTTATTTTAAAAATCAAACAGTGCATAGCACTATATATAAATCTTATATAACCACTAGAGGGCCGGTGCATGAAATTAGTGTATGGGGGGGAGGGTGTCCCTCAGCCCAGCCTGTACCCTCTCCAATCTAGGACCCCTTAAGAGATGTCGGACTGCCTGTTTAGGCCCGATCCCACAGAGGACATCCCTCTCACAATCTGGGACTGCTGGCTCCCAACCGCTCACCTGCCTGCCTGTTTTATTGCCCCTATCTGCTTTTGCCTGCCAGCCTGGTCACCCCCTAACCACTACTTTGATAGACTGATTGATGCCTCTCTACTCCCCTGCTGGCCTGATTGGCCCTAACTGCCCTCCCCTGCTGGCCTGGGTCCTCCCCAACCGTGCTCCCATGCAGGCCTGATCACCCCCAACTGCCCTTCCTTTCAGGCCTGGTCCCTCCCAACTGCCCTCTTCTGCCGGTCATCTTGTGTTCACATGGGGGAAGCCATCATTGACCACATGGGGGTGGCCATCTTTGTGTGTTGGAGTGATGGTAAATTTGCATATTACCTCTTTATTAGATAGGATTATTCAAGCTATAATTTCTCTTTTAGATAGTTAGTTGACTTTGAAAGCAGCCCTAATGTTTCATGTGCTGTTTTCACAGGGGTACATCTACTCTGACCATGAGAAGGAAGGATACCTTGAGAGAAAAGGGAGATGCTCATGAGGGCAGGCTCTGGGACACTTCCTACACTTAGTGTGCTTACACAGAAACCTTTGTGAAAGCTACCTTGCGAGAGTCTCTTGCCTTATTGCCCCAGTGATTATGCAGACCATCCCCTAGGGAATTGTCCCAAACACATATTACTTGTGCTCAGGATATCTTCAAGAAGAAGCACAATGCTAATTTAAAGACACACAAAAAAAATATTGATTTCAATGAAAAATGTATTCCAAGTCTATTTCATGGCCAAGAATAGGTACTAATAATCATAATTCTAGCATCTCTTTTAGCCTTCTAATGCAAACATTGGTTTTAGTTTACTGTAGTATAATAGCTCATGTTAGTCCCCTTTGCATAATTTTAATTTTTATTAATTTTTTGTGATTATAAAACAGATTGATTCATATATCCAAGAATCTAATCAATATTCAAATGTGGGTGTATTACCAGTGTACCTTTAGTATTTTTTTTTTTTTTACAAAGCTATCTCCCCCTGTAAAAACAGTTTCTTAGAATCATTTGAAGAATATTTCAGAAGTCCTAGGAAAATATTAGTCTTTACTGAAGGCTAGAAATGAGTGACTTGTAACACTTTAATAAAATACACAAAATAATACAAGGGCACACACTTCATGTGAATTTTCTAATGGAATTACAGAAATTTTTCTTTCTAATGAAAATGATAGTCTGACTGTAAGTGAATGCAAATGAAGAAAATGTTTTGGTGGGATGTTGCTGAAGCCCAAAGGCACCTGAAACACTTGCCTTTATTTCTCTCTCTCCCTCTAAATCCCTCTCTATGTTTTGGCTCTTGTTTTTATTATAGTGGCATATACCTTCAAACTTGGAACATTCTCCCAGTACGTTATGAACCCTAAATAAGTGTGAGTAATGTCTGTCATGCTTGCCTCCTAAAGGACTTAAGCTGGGCTGCATGGTTATAGATGATAAACTGGGAGTCAATCTTTCACTGCAATGATGTATTCACTGCACTAAGAACCATCTCCACTGTAAATTAATTCTTGAAACGCTGGGCCATAAATGTCATCAGTGTCATTACCCAATCTGCTTCCAGAAGCAGCAACTCTGTCATTCTGCTGCAGGTGCTAGCTTCTAAAAGCAAGGTGCTCCAAGCCAAACACATTAAACCATGACTCCTTTCTTAAAGCAACTCCTTTCAAAGGCCTGTCTACTTTATGCTGCTTGGCAAAGAGATTAATGCATGACATTTCTGATATGCCACTGGCTTCAAGGTGAGTTTTTTTTTTTTTTTTTTTTTGCCCTTTTAGAAGGAGGCACCCTTGAGTGCCTCTTATAAATATATTTCCCAAATGTTTCTTCTTTAGAAGAATATGGTAGGTCAGTCAGAATTCATCTTCTTTATTCCTCTGTTTGGAATATATGGACTTAAAATATAGCCAGTTGTCAGGTCTTTCTGGAGTCACCAGTGTGCAGAGAAATTATTGGAGATTATGTGCAAAAAGTAGACAATACTGGGCTGCCCTGGAGTAGCTTAGGTTTATGTAGGATGGGAAATAATCCCATAATGCTGAGTCAGGGAACAAATAGTAAGTGAAACAAATTTCAGCTGTTAGTTACGTGGGGCCCTCATCATATGTTTTTTTCAGTGTTTATTGGGGAGTGGGGGAGATGTTCCTGGGGAAATACGAGTAACATACTGGTTTAAATCCTTGACATACATTTTGCTGAATAGTACTTCATTTGAAATAATACATTGATTCCATAATTGAGAGGCAGAGCAGAGAAGAATTTTAAAAGTAGTTTTTTTTTTTGTTTATCTTGAGATAGTCTCTTCTTTTTAAACTGACTGGATTAACTCAGTGGAAAGAGCTCTAGGATGCATCTACATGGTGAAAAACTTTCAGAGCTGCCAAAGAAAATTGTTATTTCTTTATTTTGCCTTCTGATTTTTTTTTATTCAAGGAAAGTACCAAAGAATGTTCTGCTCCTTTAAGCATTCTATAATCTTAAGATTAAATCTCAGTCTCTTGGTTGGCCTATGTCCTTGGGCTGTGACTTTCACAAATGCCTCTTATCTTTCTTTTCTTTCCCCTCACTTAGGTGAGACAGCTAGAGGAGGCTAGAATTGGGCAATTGCTCTGCAACCTACATGAGACGAGGCTTTAGAAGCTTATTTTTCACTGAGGAGTAAGCCTTTGCATAGAGAATTCTCTGAAGCACATTTTGAAAAGGTAACACATAAGTAGAGGTCAAGCATTGAGGAGCTCAAGTTTGCCACTCATTACTTAAATTAGTTGAGCACAAATTTAAAATTATTCAGGTAGACTTTTGCTTTCAGGTGAATGGCTTCTGATATCTCCCCACTGACCACTTAAAGAAGCAGAATGTTACTTTAGTGTCATTTTCACTTCCTTGTGGTCGTATTCTCCTAAGAACCCCTTCCTAAATGGAGGCTGAGCCTCTGCACCTGTCAGCTGTCCTCTGAAGCTGTCCCTATCTGTCTCTCTGGTTTCTTGGAAGATTTTTCTCTTCATCTTTGTTTTTCTGCATTTTGAACATGGAATGTCTAGGTATTGAAAGACTGAGCTACCTGGATCTGTGTTTTGGTGTCTTTCAGTAGTTTTTGGAAAGTTTTTGGCTATTACTACTTCAAATATTTCTTGTGTTCTACTCTCCGTTGTTTCTCCTTTTGACATAATTCTGGTATTTCAACTACTAGCATGTTATACCTTTTGAAACTGTCATACAATTCTTAAACAATCTGCTCATTTATTACTTTCTATATATATAGAAGCCTAAGCGACCGTTTGACCATTTGACCATTCAACTAGTAGCTTTGATACACACTGACTGCCAGGGGACAGATGCTCAACACACAGGCATGGAAACATGGAACAGACTGATGAATCTCAGAGGGAAAGGGGGAGGAGGAAGGGCAAGAAGAGATTAATCAAAGATCTTATATGCATACTGGTCCCTCCACCTGGTCTGCGGGGATCAGGCCAAAACTGGCAGTCCAACACCCCCAAGGTGTCCTGGATTGTGAGAGGGTGCAGGACAAGGCCGAGGGAGCCCACTGGTACATGAATCCCTGCATTGGGCCTTTAGTATATTTATAACTTTGTTTCCACTCCACTATCTGTATGCTTCCTCTTCTGGCACATCTTGGGACAGCTCACTAACTATATGACAAGATAATTGAACTCTTCACCTTAAGCCTTTATGTGACTGTCGCAAGTAATCTGGCACAATGAAAGCCTGTATGGGGATATTAAATAATAATGGAACTATCTCCCAATCCAAAATTAAGCATATTTCCAACTTAAATTCCTATTAGCCAGATCATAAAAATATGAGTAGATATTCTAACATACCCAACAGCATGATATTGTAAACTTCAAAATAGAGACAGCAGTCTTAATGAATAGTAGTTAAAATGTTTTACTTTTGCAAATGACCATGTGAACACATTGTAAGGGCACTTTCTAGGACCTTGTAAGGGATTTATGTAAGGGAGAAACCTTGAAGCTTTAACTTCATTGTCCTCACTGTAAATCCACCTCTGAAGCAATTATTAGTTGCTGTTATCAAAACCTTGAAGTTCTTGCTTGATTTTTCCCAACTTCTCTTTACCTCAAAATTCCAATAATTTTTCTTGCAGAGTAACTCCTATATCTACAGGTTCTAGTATATAGGCCTCTTTATGATCTGTCTCCTTGGTGTAGCAGCCTAATTTCCCAGCACCCAGTATTCTCCTGATCCTAAGTATATTTTAGTCTTTAGCTGAGCTAAACAAAAAGTCTGGAAAATTCTTGGAGGCCAGAAGCAAGTAAGAATCAAAATCCACAGAATTCGCAAGTGACTGAGGAGCATGTGGTGATCATTTCAGTATTGCATAGAAGAGAAAACAATCTAGTAAGAGAATGAGTGAACCAAAACAGGGAAGAGGGAAAATCTAAGAAAGCATATCGTAAACAGACAGAGTTCTAATACGAGCTAGATCCCACAGGGAACTCTGGAGTATAAATCCTATCTTAGGATTTGTCCTTGTGAAGACAAAAGAATTGATCTTTCAGTCAGTCACAGACTAAAAACCTCTCAGAAACTTCCTGCTCTCTGCATTTGCAGGCAAAGTGGTTCCAGCCCAGGTCAGCACTTCCCATAGTAACAAGACACGCTGAACCTAACATGGACCTAGAAAAGATCAAAGGGAAGTGAGGGAGATTTTCTCTCAGTTGGAGACAATGCTAGAGAAAGAGCCTGTTAGGTCTCTCAGAGAGGTAAAGTGGACATAACAGGATGATTCCCAGGAGCTAATCCCCACCCCCACCTCCTACCCCCCCACCCCATACATATATACAATCAATACTCCTCAGCCATTAGAAAAGATGAAATTCTGCCATTTGTGACAATTTGGATGGACTTTGAGAATATTATGCTAAGCGAAATAAGTCAGTCAGAAAAAGCTAAGGAGCAAATAATTCCACCCATATGTGGGATATAACACTGAAACTCAGGGACACAGACAACAGTGTGGTAGTTACCAGAGGGAGGAGGGTAGAGGGGACCTAACACACAGTGAGGAAAGACAGCTTGAATTTGGGTGGTGGGCACACAGTAAGTATACAGATCTTGTATCATAGAAATGTACACTTGAAACCTATATGACTCTATTAACCAATGTCACCAAAAAAATTAAAAAATAAAACTGGAACTGGAGCTAGAGATTTTAGAGTTATGTCACTGTAGATTTCTTAATTTGTTTACTGCTCTATGGATGAAATAACTTTGCCATGCCAGTCCTATGCATAAATATGATTTGAATAAATTGTACTCTATAAAACTTAAGATGGAATTTTTCAGGCATAATTAAGAGGGCAGAGATAAAACATTTCTTGAGCGAGCCTGAACTTATGCTGTGGTGATTCTGCCAGTTTACTGACTAGATTTCTAGCTGGTGGAAAAGAAGAGCATAAACACAAATGTGGGTTTTTCCTGGTTTATTGAGGCATAATTGACAAATAAAATTTGCAGATACATATTTAAGGTGTGCAGCTTGATGTTTTGATGTATGGATTTATTGTGAAGTCATCATCATGATCAAGCTAATTAAGATAGTGATCAACCCATCATCTCATATAGTTACCATCTTCTTTTTTTTTTTTTCTGTAGTGACAATGCTTAACTTCTGCTCTGGTAGTAGATTATAAATGTTTTTTGGCTGATGTTAGCACCAGATGAGAGAAATACAGATCTAGAACTTAAGGTTTATAAAAATGCAGATATAAAAAGGAAATGCCAATAAGAGTTATGATCCAGTAAAGAGAAAGATGTAAGTAATCCTATATAATAAAGAGGTAATATGCAAATTGATCATCACTCCAACACACAAGATGGCCACTCCCACATGGTCAAAGATGGCCACTCCCATGTGGACACAAGATGGCCAGCAGGAGAGGGCAATTGTGTACGATCAGGCCAGCAGGGGAGGGCAGTTGGGAGAGACCAGGCCTGCAAGGGATGCCAGTTGGGGGCGATTAGGTCTGCAGGGGAGGACAGTTGGGGGGAACCAGGCCTACAGGGGAGGGTAGTTAGGGGCAACCAGGCCAGCAGGGGAGGGCAGTTGGGGGCAATTTGGCCAGCAGGGGAGGGCAGTTGGGGCAATCAGGCCTGCAGGGAGGGCAGTTAGGGGCAACTGGGCCAGCAAGGGAGTAGAGTTGGGGTGAACCAGGCCTGCAAGGGAGAGCAATTAGGGGTGACCAGGCCAGCGGGGGAGGACAATTGGGGGCTACCAGGCCTGCAGGGGAGGATAGTTAGAGGTGACCAAGCTGGCAAGGAAGGGCAGTTGGGGACAATTGGGCCGCAGGGGGGGTAGTTAAGAGGCGGTCAGGCAGGCAGGCAGGCAAGTGATTAGGAGACAGCAGTCCCAGATTGTAAGAGTGTATCCTACTGCCAGTTTAGGCCTGATCCTGCAGGGATTCAGACATTCCCCTAGGGGTCCCAGATTGAAGAGGGTGGAGGCCAGGCTGAGGGACCCCCTCCCATGCATGAATTTCATGCATTGGGCCTCTAGTAGTGTACACAAGAGTGAGTAGTAGTTTGATTGAAATGTTTAAAAATTCATTTTCTTTGGAAGGATCAAATATAATTTTAAAGTGATCAAAGTTGGCCATTTCAATCATAAATCAACTAGAAATGCTTTGGGCAGAAAGTAGCAGAAAACTGTATATATAATGGTTAAATTATAAGATAGCATAGTGGTAAAGCATCTACTTTATAGTTCATTGTGAGCATTAAAGTTGTTTCATGTAAAGTACCTGACACATGAATGTAGATGAAAGTATAAATGATATAATAAAAGCTAAGTCTCCAGTCTTCCATTCAACCAATCCTATATAATAAAGATGTAATATGCCAATGGTCATTATACCATGAAGCGTAATGACTGACCATGTAACAACCAGATCATGGATCAGCAGGTAGGTGGGACAGTGAGCTACAAGCGGGCAGTGGAGAGCTACAGGAGGGCACAGGGCAGCAAGTTATGGGGAGAGCAAGGGGAACTACAGAAGGATGGGGCAGTGGGTGGAGAGCTGCTGGAGGGCAGCAGTGAGCTACCGGCAAGGTACTGGAACACGGATTTGTATGCAGGGCTACTAGTATATAAATAAATAAGTTAAAGTTTGTTTTGCAGTTATGTAAGTAAGACATAAAGATGGTTTTGTTGTCACGGATTTTTATTAATCTCTAAAATATGTTATCAAGGAGACTGAGACTAATACCCTCACCAATGAACCAGGCTTTATTTGTAAGAGAGGAATAATTAATGTCATACCTATCATTTCTTATGCATGTGGAATACCACCTTTTTTTTCTTTAGGTTTTGTACCTTGTTTTAAATGAAATTCAGACATCTTTTCATATAAGTATACGTTGGTTTTCCTAGTGCTTTTTAAAATCAGTATAGTATCTATAATAATAAAAGCATAATATGATGATTAGACTGGACAGCCAAACAATCTTCTGGACATCATTCTGGACATCCTTCTTAATGAAGCTGTGGCTGGGGTTGGGGGTGAAACAGAGGCAGTTAGAGGCAATCAGGCAGGCAAGCAAGTAGTTAGGGGAGATCAGGCAGGCAAGCCAGTGGTTAAAGGCAATCAGGGAGGCAGGCAGGCAGGTGAGTGGTTAGGAGTCAGCCATCCCAGATTGCAAGAGGGTACAGGTCAGGCTCAGGGATTCCCCCCCCCCCCCACACACACACACACACACCCTGTACATGAATTTTGTGCACCAGGTCTCTAGTTCCATTATACCATCATTGATTTTATATTTTCCATACTGATGAACATATAGGTTGCTTACAAACAAAACTGCAATGTATGTCCTTGTATACGGATTTTGGGCTATTAAATCAATATTTGGAATATAAAATTAAGAGATAAAGCATATGATGAGGACTTAATCTGTGTAGACCATTAGTAAAAATTACAAGGGATTAGGAAGATGAGAAAAATGATGGAACATGTTTAAACTAAACATTCAAATATATACCACATGATTTAGAATTCTCTGTACTAAATCTTTCTACACATGTCTTAAAAACAGGGAATGAATAAATTTAAACAAGGAAGTACAGGACCTGTACTCAGAAAATTATAGCACACTGAAAAAAGAGATAGAGGAAGACATAAACAAATAGAAGAATATACTGTGTTTATGGATTGGTAGATTCAACATCATTAAAATGTCCATACTACCAAAAGCAATCTATAGATTCAATGCAATCCCCATTAAAATACCAATGGCATATGTCAAAAACCCAGAACAAACTCTCCAAAAATTCATCTAGAATAAAAAAAATCCCGATTAGCTGCAGCAATATTGAGAAAGAAAACCAATGTTGGAGGGATCTCAATACCAGATATCAAGCTGTATTACAAAGCCACTATTCTGAAAACTGCCTGGTGCTGGCACAAGAGCAGACACATAGACCAATGGAACAGAGCAGAGAATCCAGAGATTGATCAAAGCCATTATGCTCAATTAATATTTGGCAAAGGAGGCAAAAGCATACAATGGAGTCAAGACAGTCTCTTCAATAAATAGTGTTGGGAAAATGAGACAGATACATGCAAAAATAAATGAAACTAACCACCAACTTACACCATACACAAAAATAAACTCAAAATGGATAAAGGACTTAAACGTATGATGGAAAACCACAAAAAAAAAAATCTTAGAATACTCCATGGGCAGCAAAATATCAGGCATATGTCATAGCAATCTCTTTACTGATACAGCTCCAAGGGCAATGTAAACTAAAGAGAAAAGAAACAAATGGGACTACATTAAAATAAAATAAAAAGCTTCCGCACAGCAAAAGAAGCCATCAACAAAACATCAAGAAAGCTCTCTGCATGGGAGAACATATTTGCCAATGTTATCTATGATAAGGGTTTAATCTCCAAAATGTACTGGGAACTCATACAACTTAACATAAGGAAGATAAACTAACCAATCAAAAAATAGGCAAAGGACCTAAATAGACACTTTTTAAAAGAGAACATACAGAAGGCCAAGAGACATATGAAAACATGCTCAAAGTCACTAATCACCTGAGAGATGCAAATCAAAACAATAATGAGGTACCATCTCACACCTGTCAAGATGGCTATCATCAACAAATCAACAAAGGACAAGTCCTGAAGAGGATGCTGAGAAAAAGGAACTCTCGTACACTGCTGGTGGGAATGCAGACGGGTGCAGCCACTGTGGAGAACAGTATGGAGTTTCCTCAAAAAATTAAAAATGGAACTCCCATTTGACCCAGTGATCCCACTTCTAGGAATATGTTCCAAGAAAACAGAAACACCAGTCAGAAAGGATATATGCACCCCTATGTTCATAGCAGCACAATTCATCATAGCTAAGATTTAGAAACAGCCTAAGTGCTCATCAGCAGATGAGTGGATTTGAAAACAGTGATACATCTACACAAGGGAATACTATGCTGCTGTAAAAAAGAAGGAATTCTTACAATTTGCAATGGCATGGATGGAGCTGGAGAGCATTATAGTAAGTGAAATAAGCCAGTCAGAGAAAGATAAATATCACATGATCTCACTCATTTGTGGAACATAATGAATAACATAAACTGATGAACAAAAATAGGACCAGAGACATAGAAGCATCAAACAGACTGTACAACCTATGAGGGAAGGTGGGGGGGGAGGGTAAGGGGGTAAGAGATCAACCATAGGACTTGTATGTATGCATATGGGCAAACCAATGACACAGTCAGAAGGGGGGGTAGGACTTGTGCTTGGGGGAGCATATGGTAGAGGAAAGATCAATGGGTGAAAAAGGGGACTCATGAAATACTTTAAACAATAAAGAATTAAAAAAAAAACTGGGATGAATATTTAAAATTCTATTGACTAGTCCTATAAAAGAAATGCAATGTCAACAAATTCTGCCTATGTAGGAAAAGCTTCTGATCAGCTTTTAAAGCATAGCTTTTAAATAAGAGAGACAACCAAGAACCAGCAGATATATGTGAAAGAAGTCAAAATAAATAGAAAATAAAATTTGTAAGAAATTTGAAAGACTATACAGAGAAAATAAAATATGTAAAAATATCCTCAGAGAGAAACATTTAACAAGTATCTGAGGGCCTAGCATGTGCCAGGCACAAGGGATTCAGTAAGAAATAGAAAAGAAAAAAAGCTCCGCCCTTTTGATCTTTAAAAAGTATTGTGCCCTGAAATAAGAAATGATTCTAGAGAAAAGGAAACATTTGGAGAACAAAAAGGAGCTCATGGAAATGAAAAATACAAAATGAAATATTCAAGGGTAAAGTTCCAGAAACTTCCCAGAAAATAGAAAAGAGGAAGCAAATAGTGGAGCAGTAGATATTTTATTGCACTAGTCTAAGTGGCTTAACATCCAAACAACAGGAGTTCTAAGACAGGGAAACAAAAGAGCAGTGGAGAGGAACAGTTCAAAAGAATTCAAAACATCTCCTAAAGTTAATAACAGGATTTGTCAGATTAAATGCATACATTGACTGCCCAACACAATGGGTCAATACTGACTCAAACCAAATAACATTAACAAGCAATTTCAGAAGATTGAGGACAAAGATAAGATTCTAAAACCTTCCAGAGAGATGAACACAGCTTTTATACACATGGCCAAGATCAGAAAGGCACTAAATATCGATAGAGCAATGCTCAAAGAGAGAAGGCAGAAAAACAATTCCTTCATAATTGTGTGAAAATTACTTTTGATCTAGATTTTCTTTCAATTAAGTGTGAAGGTAGATTTTTTTTCCCCAGAAAGTTACTAGAGGATATGTTTCACTAGCAGGAGAGAGTTTACAGAACTAGTGAGACATAAAGTGCATACAACAGGAGAGCAAACACAGGAATAGGCTAAGGGTAAATTTCAAAGGGGCAGCTATTCAGCATCCAATTAGATGGGACAAGACCCAAGTCTCCACAAGAAACATCTCCAGGAAGAGAAGACCGGAGATTATCTTCTGTTTTTAAATGTACCAAGAAGAGAGTAACATAACATTGGAGAGAGTTTGGGGATGGATTTAATGTAACTGTACAAAAATAATAAACAAAGAAAATAAAACGAAAATTAGTTCTATGGTGGGGGGGAAGATTTTGCATGAAGGAAAGAATAACCCATATAATGTATGCCCCCTCTGTGAGTAACATTTACAGAACTATAAGATCTAAGACTGGGAGTAAGCTGGAGTGAGGGTGACATCACAGGCTGGTTGGTGGATTTTAATTCAAAAGTTTGAGGTCAGTCAGTTCTCAACTAAATCTGGTCACAAAATCTCAAAGACTTATTATTTGATTGGGTGGACTGAAAAAAATATGGCCACAATATTTTGCTGTATATCAATCATGGGCTGAGCCTGTGGCTTGCTTTGACAAATATAATGTGATGTAAATCATATTTACAGGTTCTTCTTTTAAATGTATTTTATTGATATTTTACAGAGAGGAAGGGAGAGGGATAGAGAGAAGCATTGATGAGAGAGAAACATTGATCAGCTGCCTCCTGCATACCTCCTACTGGGGACATGCCCGCAACCAAGGTACATGCCCTTGACCAGAATCAAACCTGGGACCTTTCAGTCTGCAGGCGGATGCTCTAACCACTGAGCCAAACCAGTCAGGGCTATTTACAGGTTCTTGAATCTAGGACTCCAGAAGCCTGGTTGCTGTTAGCTTCATGCACTTTGAAACCTGAGACCATTGTGCTGTAAAGAAGCTCAACCAAACCTCTTGAGGGCAAAAGAATACATAGAGAGAAAGACCTTGCCCTTTCAGCTGCCCAGCTGAACACATACATCCCCAACAAGCAGGCCAACTGAATATAAGCTCCACGAGAAAGCTCAAATGAAACTAGTAGGAGAGCCCCCCAACCAACCCAGAGGACTATGAAAAATAATAAATTGTTTTCAGCTACTAAAATTTTGGGCACATTGCTGTGCAACGATAGATAATTAATACAGTATACTTTATGTATTTGTTTATTTATTTATTTATTTATTTATTTATTTATTTATTTATTTATGTGCTACTTCCAGTAGAGTCTCTTCTCTTTGCAATCTAATTTTGTCATTCTTACCAGGCATATAGCTAGCTGCTACTTTTCCTAAGACACTAAATATTTTCCTCATGAAAACTTTTTTTTTTAACTGTTTTATGTCCCCTTCTGACACATACTTGATATCTCCTATGGATCAAGCATTTTTTTATTAATATAAGATCTGGCCTCTGGCGTTATTTCTGGCCATTAGCCCATTCCATCGCTTGACCTAGTTGCAATCCTCCAATTGTGGCATTTATCTCATGCCCCTTAGTCTTGAAGACACTTTCCCTCTCTCTGGGAATAATCTTTCTTCCTAATCAGCCTGGCAAATGCTTACCTAGACACATTGCAATACTGCTATTTCCTTGCAAAGTTTGAAATTTGCAGTGTGGATCCCCTGTGACCAGGTTTTACTTGGTTTTGCTCAGCATATTTAAAACTTTTTAAAACTTCTCCCTCTAGAATCTGTGCTTCTTATGCTGTGTCTCTGCATTAATTCACAAAACCTTCCCTTTGTCCTGAGTTCAAGCTCCATGACTGCTCTCACTGCTCTTGGCTCTGCTGTTTTTCAGGCTTGTGAAAACAGCACGCGCAGGACACTGTTCACCTGGTCTCCACATTTGCTCAGCTGCGGAATCTCCTTCAGCAGTTTCTGAACTGACATCCACATCTGGTTGGTTATTGACATTTTGATGCTTGTGTCCCAGGGTCCAGGAAAGAGCAACACCTCTGCTGTGTGTTTGACAAGACCCTGACTTCCTGAAGCATGATGTTCCCCTACTTATTTTAGAAACTAGGGGCCCAGTGCACAAAAATTTGTGCACTTGGGGGAGGTCCCTCAGTCCAGCCTGTGCCCTCTCACAGTCTGGGACCCCTTGGGGGATGTCCACCTGCTGGCATGCATGGCCAGCCTGGGTGAGGGGCTGATGGCTGCTTGCAGGCTGGCCAAGCCCCCCAGTGGGGACCCTCACCCCATGGGGGTGTGGCCAGCCTGGGTGAGGGGCTGAGGGCTGTTTCAAGGCTGCCCACAGCTCCCATTGACCCCAGGTCCCAGCGAGGCTGGCTGGAATCAGGTTCTGAAGTTTATTTATCTTCTATAATTGAAACTTTGTTACCTTGAGGGGAGGCCTAGGCAGGTAACGAAGCCTCTTGCTTGCTTCAGCTCTGTGGCTTCTATAATTGAAACATTTTTGCAGTGAGCAGAGGCCCAGCCAGCCTAGGCAGGCAGTTGTAATGGAAGCCTCCTGTTTGCTCTAGCTCCGTGGCTGTTGGTCTCCATATTGGCTGGGTTAATTTGCATACAGCTGCTCTGATAGGCTGGGGGCGTGGCTTGGCTGGGGGCATGGCTTAGGTGTCTTGGAGTGATGGTTAATTTGCATATTACTCTTTTATTAGAGTAGATGTTCAATTCGGCTTTAACAGTTTACCTGATTCTCAAATTGCTCCCTTTTCTAGTGTAGACAGATAGCACCAGCACTATTTGCCATGTTGTTGTTTTCTTTGATTCTTTTCTGAGGATACCCGAGGGTATTTTGTTAACTTTTACAGAGGGAGAGGGAGAGAAATATTTATGTGACAGAGAAACATTAACTAGTTGCCTCAACCGGGGATCAAAACGACAACCACAGCCTTTTAGTATACAAGACGATGAGACTGCCACCAACTGAACCGCCTGGTCAGGGCTCATTGCTGGGTATAAATGTCTTTTTCTTTCCTTTCTTTCTTTTCTGGTTCAGACTTTATTTTTCTTGCGTTTTTCTCTAGATTTTGTGTTATTGGGGTCTGCCAGAGGCAGAAGAAATATGAAGTTCAGGGACTTCTCAAAGCTCCCACAATTCAAACAAATTGTGTTCACTTGTCCTTCCCCTGAGTCAGCTTACCTCACCCAGGAGATACTCTTCCATTGGACAAACATTCAGCTCTGGCATGGATTCTGTTATTGATCTGCCTGACGTCCTTCAGGATGTCTTTTCATGTCTGTACCTTCCCGTGGATTCATGCCAAAACTCCCTCTATCATGTTTCTTCAAGACTCTGGCAATATGTATGCAAGCCTGTTGACAATAACTGTCACTTGAAAGTTCACCAAGGAATTCTTGTTATCTGTATCAATTATCTCAGGTTTTCTTTCTCAAGGTCCAAACTTTTATATTAAACTGCCTGATATAGTTGTCCTTATTTTACAAGGGCATTTCCCACATGTGCTCACGTTGACTCTGCAGCTTTTAAAAAAATATGTGTTTTATTGATTTTTTTTTTTTTTAGAGAGAGAGGAAGGGAGAGGGATAGAGAGAAACATTGATGAGAGAGAAACATCAATCAGCTGTTTCCTGCTTGCTCCCTCCTGGGGATTGAACCCGAAACCCGGACATGTGCCCTGACCAGGAATCGAACTGGTGACTTCTTGTTTCATAGGATGGTGTTCAACCACTAAGCCATGCTGGCTGGACGACACTTGAAACTTTACTTGAACTAACTGCATGGTTCGAAGTCAGTATTTTCCTGGCTCTTGCTCATTGTGGAGCAGGCATTATAAACTGATTTTTAAGATTTTCCTTTACTGGAAGTTATTGGACCCTACTTACACTTTATGAATAATTGAACTAATTCCTCTATCTATAATAATAAAAGCACAATATGCTAATTAGACCAGATGTCCTTTTGGACGTTCTTCTGGACGACCTTCCAGATGAAGTCAGGGCTGAGAGGGAAAGCCTGGGTCCTGGGTACCTGCTGGTGGCTGGAGGAAAGCCCGGGTTCCAGATGCCACGGCAAAGCCCAGGTCCCGGCTGCCAGGTGGAAGCTGGTGCAGGCAGCCAGGGGAGGGAAGGGCTACTCTTACACATATTTCATGCATCAGGCTTCTAGTCTATATAATAAGAGCCTGTGACTGCTGTGGCAGAACAGCCAGTCCCTATGATGCACAATGCAAGAACTGCCCTCTGGGGGCCAATGCACTTCCACAAGGGAGCGGCCACTCAGCCACAAACCAGACTCACAGCTGGCAAGTGCAGCAGCAGTGCAGAAGCCTCTCCCACCTCAGCAGCAATGCTAAGGAGCAGCAAGCTGGGTGGTAAGGAGCGAAGGATCCCAGATTGCGAGAGGGATGTTCCAGGGGATTGGGCCTAAACTGGCAGGTGGACATCTTCCGAGGGGTCCCAGACTGCAAGAGGGAGCAGGCCCCCACCAGTGCATCAATATCATGCACAGGGCCTCTAGTTTTATTTTATTTTATTTAGTTGGCCTTTACTATTCTTTGGACTCTTCTGACATAAGCCACTCCTTAGCTTAACACCAGGGGCTGATGACATTTGTTTAATTTTACATAGAACAAGATATAACCTTTGTTACCATATATAACTAAAAACATGTTACTTTCCCACTTACTTAAGACACCCATTGCAAGAGTAGATTAAAGTCTGACCAATCATTGATCTTCCAACTTGATTATCTGTTAGTATAATGTAAATATTTGCATGTGGTTTATATAATAACATTTTAGACACTGTTCTGAATATAATTTGCCTCACATAATTCTGTTTGTTTTTTAAATTTTCTTTATTGATTAAGGTATGACACATGCATCCTTATCCCCCCAGTCCACCCCCTCCACCCCTGCTCATGCCCTCATCCCCCTGGTGTTTGTGTCCATTGGTTAGGCTTACATGCATGCATACAATTCCTTTGGTTGATCTCTTCCCCTCACCCCCACCTTCCCCTACCTTCCCTCTGAGGTGTGATGGTCTGATCGATGCTTCACTGTCTCTGGATCTGTTATTGTTCATAGTTTATGTTGTTCATTATATTCTACAAATAAGTGAGATTAATATGATATTTATCTTTCTCTGGCTGGTTTATTTCACTTAGTGTAATGCTCTCCAAATCCATCCATGCTATTGCAAATGGTAAGAGTTCCTTCTTTTTTACAGCAGTATAGTATTCCCTTGTGTAGATGTACCACCGTTTTCTAATCCACTCATCTGCTGATGGGCACTTAGGCTATTTACAAATTTTAGCAAATTATAAATCGTGCTGCTATGAATATAAGGGTGCCTATATCCTGATTGGTGTTTCTAGTTTCTTGGGATATATTCCTAGAAGTGGGATCATTGGGTCAATTGGGAGTTCCATTTTTAGTTTTTTGAGGAAATTCCATACTGCTCTCCACAATGGCCGCACCAGTCTGCATTCCCACCAGCAGTGCAAGAGGGTTCCTTTTTCTCCTCTCCAGCACTTGTCCTTTGTTGATTTGTTGATGATAGTCATTTTGACAGGTGTGAAATGGTACCTCATTATCATTTTGATTTGTATCTCTTAGATGATTAGTGACTTTGAGCATGTTTTCATATGTATGTTGGCCTTCTGTATGTCCTCTTTCAAAAAGTGTCTATTTAGGTCCTTTGCCCATTTTTTGATTGGTTAGTTTATCTTCCTTATGTTAAGTTGTATGAGTTCCCAGTACATTTTGGAGATTAAACCCTTATCATAGATAACATTGGCAAATATGTTCTCCCATGCAGAGGGCTTTCTTGATGTTTTGTTGGTTTCTTTTGCTTGAAGAACTTTTTATTTTGATGTAATCCCATTCGTTTATTTTCTCTTTAGTTTCCAATGCCCTAGGAGCTATATCAGTGAAGATATTACTTTGGCATATGTCTGAGATTTTGCTGCCTGTGGATTCCTCTAAGATTTTTCTGATTTCCCATCTTACATTTAAGTATTTTATCCATTTTGAGTTTATTTTGTGTGTGGTGTAAGTTGATGGTCTAGTCTCACTTTTTTGTATGTGTCCGACCAATTTTGCCAGCGCCATTTATTGAAGAGATCGACTTCAGGACTCTAGTTTTATATATTCTTTTTCAAACAAATGAGATCTGGAAGAAGCATTTTTTTCTTTCTATCTGTTTACTGTGGCTTTGATGATCTAATGTTATTTCTCTCTCATATCTGTCTATGATATTAAAATAAAAAATGCTTTATTTTCCTCAAGTTTCATTATTTGCTTTACTTTATTAATTTTTATTTGTATCCTGTTCCTTTAGGAGAAAATGGCTGAAACCTATTTTTTCTTGATTTCCTTGAAACTGATTCTAAGAGTCATGTTTGTTGTTCTAGGCGTAGAGCTCTTTAATTAATTTCACAGTCTTTAGTTTTGCCTGTTTCGTTGAGTTGTTTCTCTGTCTCCAAACAAGCAGAAGGAATATCCTCCTTATGTTAAAGGACTACATAAGTTTATTTTTTCATAATTAGCAAAATTGACCATCTTAATATAAGCAAAATCATAGTCTGGACCTCTGAAATGTAAAGCTCCGATCAGAACTTGTTTAGTGAAGAAAGCCATAGCCACTTTTGGACCATGTTGTGATGGCAGAAAAGAGAGTACATGTATGAATTTGTGGACACGGCTCATGAATCAAAAAATGTGAGCTCTTTGCCAAGAATGCATTGAAGACAACAAAAAGACAAATAAGATTTCAGGCAGCTGATCTTGCTTTGTCTGCTTAGGCCTGGCAGTAATAATTCAAAGTTTGAAACTCATTAGTGGAGTCCACTTGGAACTCAACAGCCTGTGTTGTTCAAAGTCCTGATCTGAAAGCCTGGATCAAAAACATAGCATAAGCAGCAAATATTCATTTCTCTGGCAATGTTCAAAGGGAATGAATAAATGTTTCTGTCTCTTTTGCAGGGCCCAGTCAGGATACGGTTTACCATCAAGCTAAAACAGCTTGCATTCAAGAGCCCAAGCCGCTGACACATCCAAGGTCATTATGGCCCGTTTTTTCTAAGATTCAGTCAATTGCCTGAGGATAAAGCAACCCTAAGCTGTGATGATCTGTTAAGATCAAAATAACCACATAGCTTGCATTTAAAAAAACCTCAAGTCCTAAAGCCACTTACCTAAATCATGCCATTTTAAAGTGAACTACAGATCCTTAAAAGCATACCATGTAGTACAATTTTGACCGTCATCTATTTTTTTAAATAAACATTTGATTAAGTAAACCACCACCAAACCTTTATGCTCTAGGTAATATGTTATCAGAAGCCCAAGATTAGACAACGATATCTATATTTTCTGGAGGCAAAGAGATCCCAAAGGAAATCCATAAGGTGCTGGGCCATGCCTACTTAGTCCCTCCCTTCACCTTCTCCCAATACCTGTCACTCCTCTTTAATAAGAGGCCTGGGATTTTTTCGACTATACCACTAGTCTCAACTGGGGGCAATTTTGCTCCAGTGGTAATGTCTGGGGAAAAGTTTCATTGTCATAATTGAAGGGATGTTACTGGCATCTAGTGGGCGAAGACCACGGGTGCCATTAAACATCTTACAAAGAATAGGAGAGCTCCCACAACAACAAAATCTCTGGCTCACAATGTCAGTGCTGCCAATGCTGAGAAAGACTGCTCCCAATAGAAATGTAAAACTTGCAAAATAATATTTTTCCTTAACCCCTAGGTATGCCATCTCACCAAAACTACATATGAAGAAGGTAAGCATCATACTCCATAGAACAGCAGTGTCGGTAGGTAGGGGAAAGATGCTAGAGGACAAAATGATAAGTATCCTTTTCAAAATGCTGTGTATGTGTGTGTATGTGCATATATTTGGAATTGTTATGAGTAAACCGTCATCCTGGTAGGTGTGGCCCAGCTGGTTGAGCATCATCACGTGCACCTAGAGGTCGCACATTCGATTCCCAGCCAGAGCGTATGACCAGGGTTGTGGGCTTGATCCTCAAGAGAAGGAGTGAAGGAGGCAGTCCATGGATGTTTCTCTCTCCCTATTCCTTCCTTTCTCTCTCTCTCTCTCTCTCTCTCTCTCTCTCTCTCTCTCTCTCTCAAATCAATAAAAATGTATCTGGAAAAAATAATAAAAATAAACATGCATTATCTTAAAAACAAGAGTAATTACCTACATGGCAATATTTTAGGTGATTTTCATTTTAATGTGTCCTTTTTATTTCTATTGAGATGTTTTTCAATGGTTAATTAATATTTATATAGTGATACATTTTAAGGAGAAAATCACTTTCTTTATTTGAGACATCAGTCTGATGCCAAGTGAGGGAAAAGATAATACATCTTACGACAGGATTCTGAGCTTCCCAAAGACACAGGGAGTCTGTGTCCCCCAGTTGCAATATTAGCAAACAAAGTACTCTTCAGATTCTGACAGTCCTGCTGGAAATAAAGCAGAACTTGTTACAATTATTATTATTTATCTTTCACACATCAAGGGAATTCTTACTGCTCTGCAGAACAGAAAGGAACACATGACTCGGCAAATTCCTCATCTTGAGTTCCCTGGCGCGTTCTCTGTCCCCTTTTGTGTCACATAATGGGGAAGACAGAGTTGCTTGAGGCTTACCATATTATTAACTAAATCACATCTGAAATGGGAGCCCTGCAAAGGAGGATTTATATAACAGCACATCAAAGAAAAAAAACCGCAATCTAAAAAATATTTGGTTTAAAACCTCATTCACGATGTGCCAAGTATTATTTTCTTTGACATGCTCTCTTGCCTGTCTTTGCAAAAACTATAATTAGAATAATTTCCCATTCATATTCAGTGGTAGAGAGACTGGTGATTTTGTGACTCAGCTGGGAAATTTATAGAAATTGAGGGAAGTCTAGTTCAAAGAATGCTAGCATCATAAAATTTTGGAGTGAAAAGATAATCATGATCATTCAAATTAACTTCCCCATTTTAAAAAACACAGAAACTGAGACTCCCAAATAGAGGCATACTTTGCTAAAAACCACGTAGTGTGTTAATAAAAAGCCCGATGTCCTAACTCCTGTACTAGTCCTTTCTCTACTCTGTGACACGTTCTCATCCACTGCAGTATCCTTTCATCAAATGTTCATTGCACATTCATTATAGGCCCTTTGGTAACTCAAAAAGCAGAGAACTCTTAAAGGGCCAGCAGTTGAGTAAGAGAAAGGACTTGTATGCTAGTACTGATATTTGTAAGAACAGACATTAAGTGATACATGCCCTATAAGAGATATAGGCACCTATAGAAAAAGTCAGAGGAGTGAAATTCAAACTACTATTGAAACTAGAGAGATCATGTAAGCAAGTGAAAGAGGCTGTGTGTGATTAAAGGGATGAGTGAGGACTGGGCAGAGAGAGAATCCAAAGGCTTTACACTGTGGGCTCTAGCTACTTATCATCAAGAAGGAATGCAGGCCCATTTTTTCCCCAGAAGCAACTTTGACTCTCAACTTTTATTTAAAATGGCTATAATTTTGAACAGTGTCACTTAAAATTGTTTTTAAGTTCTGAATTTTGTATGTGTGTTGTGAGGAAAATGGGAGAGAGATGATAAGGAGAAAAAAGAAAAGAGATAGACTGGAAAGATAGATAATAAGAGGCTTTGGGGTTGAGATGGCCATCAAAGTAGAATGCCCAGTATTAAGTAGGTTTGTGACTGACAATCCCTCTCCTTAGGGTTCTGTTATATTTCAGATGACTTTTTGGTTTGGTTTTAGAGTGAGGTAATTATTGAACAATCTATTTTGTATGTCTTGGCATTATCTCAATAACTGGCACCTTTTCTGAAACTAACAGGCTTTATGTGTGCCCTGGGTTCTTCCATTTGCATTTTTCTTATAGATTGAGATGTGGAATACCTCTGCAGCTTTTGTGCTACTCCTTTGAATTTCACTGGGCAGTGAATCTCTTTTGTGACAAGTTTGTACTGAAGCTACAAAACAGATGGGAGTTGGCTGGAAAGCATAAAGAATAGAGAAAAGCCAGCCATGAATTATGACTGCCAAGAAATCATCCAAAGTTATTCTGTATTAACTAGCATGGAATATACTAAAAAGATGCAGAATATCGAAGGGCTAACACAGCTCATTGTTTTTTTGCCAAAGAGTAGTGAAAGCTTTTTGATGAATTTTAAGCACCTGCATTTCTTCTCCTAAGATAGGAGGAGGAGGATTTCCTCTCAGATGTGGACTGGTTTGGGTAGAGAACGGGGAAATGGCTGCTTCTCATGTCCTTTCACCATCCTTAGCAGGCGTTGTTGTGCCACTGAAACAGAAAGTGCTGTGCAATAATTGCGTTGCATGGAAGACACAGATTCTGTCTTTTAAGGTACTTAAAATACAATATGTGTAGGAACAAATTCTATTTCATCCATGTATTGGTTTAATAGGAGAGATTATATTGCTCTTAGATCAAGGATGGAAAGCACAGAGTGATTCATTATGGATGATTTTTCTAGTTCCCATAATTACTCTGCTTATCGTTCTAAAAAACAATCACTGGGATAAACATTTATTGAACACTAGTTCTGTGCAGGGCATTGCCTCCCTGCTGGGATTTGTCAGATGAATAATGTAGCTGTTAAGGTATGCCATGCTCTATTTTAGTTTCTAAGCCTGGGGTTTGGCATGGCTTCTTTCTGAAATGCAATTCCCCTCCACTCATTCTTCAGATCTCAGCTTGAAAGCTTCTTCTGTCCAAAGCCTTTCCTGACTTTGGGAGGCCAAGTTAAGGGCTCTTCCAATGCACTTCCCTAAAAGTCTGTGCACATCTCAATCTGAACTCTAGACTTCCTGTCTTGTCCTCTAGACTAACATGAAAACAGAGTTTTATTCAATCTTATAGCTTCAATAGCTCTCAAAGTTCTTAGTAGATTGCACACACTCAATGAATATTGTGTGAATGAAAAAAATGAATGAACAAACAAATGAGTAAATGAACAGGTGGATGAATAAAATATACTACCAAATCGAGTGTAAAGGGTGTGACTAATTTCATCTGAACAATTCAAGGAGGACTTAACAGAGAAGGTAGAAATATTGTTGGAACTTTAAAGATTCTTTAATTAACTTTGTAAAGATTTCTTGAGGATCTTGTCAGAACCATGTGCTTTTCTAGATAATAAAAACCTAGTCCAGATCAAAACTGTTGAGGTCTCTACTCTCAGCCTTAGAGTGTAGGGCTAGTGAGAATATAAATAACAAACTAATCCTATCTAATAAAGAGGGAATATACCAATTGACCCTCACACCATTGCAAAGATGGTGTCACCCACAGCTAATAAGGAGGGAATATGCCAATTGACTGCCACACCCTCAAAAAGATGGCTGCGCCCACAGTGGCAAGATGGCGGCACCCAGTCCCCTAAGCTCCGCTGGGGTGGCAGGCATGTAGCAAATCTGGGCCCACTCCACATGCCTGCCTTCAGAGTCCCCCAGTCCCTTCAGCCCCCCAGCTGCCCAGGGCAGCTCAGGGCGCAGGGAAGCCTAAGATGGCGGCTGCCCAACGCTCAGGTAACCAGGGCTGGCCGAGGCTTGTGCTGCCAGCAGTGGCAACAGTAGAGGTGTGATGGGGCGTCGCCTTCTGCTGATTGCCAGGTCACCTCCTGCCCCTGTGGGCTCCTGGACTGTGAGAGGGGGCAGGTCGGGCTGAGGGACCCTTCTCCAGTGCATGAACTTTCATGCACCAAGCCTCTAGTAAATAATAAATTAATTAATATGAACATTTTATTTTTTTAAATATATTTTATTGATTTTTTACAGAGAGGAAGGGATAGAGAGTTACAAACATCGATGAGAGAGAAACATCGATCAGCTGCCTCCTGCACACCTCCTACTGGGGATGTGACCACAACCAAGGTACATGCCCTTGACTGGAATAGAACCCGGGACCCTTCAGTCCACAGGCTGACGCTCTATCCGCTGAACCAAACCAGTCAGGGCAATAAGAACATTTTAGATAGTGATAAATGCTATAATGAATATAAAATAGCATTATATAAAAGGGTGTGAATAAGGGCAAAAAAAAAAAAAAAAGGAATACAACTTTTCCAGAGTTTAGCTTAACCAAAACTCTTTATAATTTTAGTAACTGATTCTGTTCAACTCTCAGACTTCTTGCTGTGAGAGGTGTCAAAGCTGTCTTCTCAAAGGTACATAGCACTAATTGTACAAGATTGTCAGTCTTTTGCTGCTCCTTCCTTCCCATACTTCAAACCTTCTGCCCTGTTCTATTGTGCACTCAGTAAGATCCCTTCCTTCTGCACATGTAAGTTCAAAATTAATTACAACTGTCTTAGCAAACAGCCTGTATCCACTTTTGTCTCCCTAGCTAAATTATACAAGGAAATAGGAAAGACATCCACGTGTTTTGTTTGGACTTAGAGTGCATAGAATAGGTTTTGGGGGTGGACGGAGGTCAGCAGGCATGGAGGCAAAAAAAGTCTTCCTCCCAGATGGGAAGGCCAACACTGGAACTGTCTTGTCTTTGAGCTTTCCCCGTGGGTGTGAAATAAATCTTGAGACAAATCCTGCATGAGACAAATCCTGCAAACCCATTTCAGTAATAAACAAGGAATTTAGATACTGGTCAACCTATTAGAATACATATTAGAATTTTAAAATATCCAGTGGGAGCACTGAAGTGTCACCAGAGTTGTCAAAATTCTCTCTGATTGAATGTGCGTATATCCAATTCAGGCATTTCATAACTCATACCCATAAGCATTGTGGCTACGTTCTATAAAAATCCCAGAATTCATTAGAAGAACTATGTATGTTTAATGAGTTAAGTTCCATTCACATTTATTGCTTAATAAGCTGTACTCTTCCATTAGTAATACATAGATATTAGATGCTAAGGCTAATGGCAGGTCACATTTGTTGTCTAAAACATCACTAAGCACAAATTATAGTATCCATTACTCTAGCATCTGCATCACTAAGGCAAAAATCCAGTTTCATATAAAATTTCAGATGCGTATATTACATGCAGAACTTCTCGATATAACTTGAGGCTTCCAACTTGAACTTTTGAACTGAAAATAAACCCTTAAGAAAATTGCCCTATTCCACTAGGACCTAGTGACTGTACTTTCTATTGATTCACTCAACAAATATAAATGAAAACTTACTACATAGCATGGCATTGTACTAATTGGTGGCATGCAAAGGGAGTGTACTTTCTAAGTAGAAAGATAGTAATCAAATAATTATGCAGGTGGAAAAATAAATTACAAATATTCTAACAATTACAAAATAAAGACATATGGTACTTTAAGAGCAAGCGATGGGGACCCTGATACAGACTAGAGAATCAGGGAAGGCTTCTCGTAGGAAAAAATAAATATTGTGAGCTCTAAGGGAGTTAACTGGGTGAATGTAGGGTAGATGGGCAGTGGGGTTGGGGAAGAGCGTGACAAGCAGATGTATACAAAGTCCCTGCGCTGAACAAGGGTTCAATCAAAAGGGATGACAATGATTGTTTTAAGATGAAACTAGAAAGGTGGGCTGAGGCCAGACTTTGCAAAATACAGGTGGACATTTTAGGTATTTTGGTTTTTATCTTAAAAGCAGCAGGAAGTCCTTGAGGAATTTAAAGCAGAAAAATGGTATGTCAGGCATGTGCCACGTTCGAAATCAATTTTGTTACATATGCCTCATGCTAAATTTTAATAAGAATAAATACTATGCTGCTATAAAAAGGAAGAAACTCTTACCATTTGCAACAGCATGGATGGAACAGGAGAGCATTATGCTAAGTGAAATAAGCCAGTCAGAGAAAATAAATATCACATGACCTCACTCATATGTGGCATATAATGATCAACATAATTTGATGAACAAGAATAGATCCAGAGACAAATGGTAGGGGTGGGGGGTTAGAGAGCAACCAAAGGACTTGCATGCAAGCATATTAGCATAACCAATGGGCACAGACACTGAGGCAGTGGGGGCTTGCTCAGGGTGGGAATGGCTGGGTGTGGGGTGGGGGGGTTCAATTGGAGAAAAGGAGATATATGTAAAACTTTAGACAACAATAAAAAAAGAATAAATAAAAACCTATCTTGGGGTGCTTAAAGGTGGTAAAAAAGCTGTCCTACCAAGTGTTCCTTTGCTTGTAAGCATGTTTTCTCACTAAATGTTAAAGTAATAAATATGTTTATTCCGTTTTGGGTATAGAGCTCAAAGGAGCTAAACACCCATGGTGCCTCAGATATATAAATATATTTTGAAAAGTAAAGAGATTTCTGATATATATTCATGATGAGTGACATAACTTGAAAACAATATCTAATTAATGACACAATGGCTTACGGGACTTTGGGTCTAATCAATAGGAAGTTGATACAACCAATTGAATGTGAGGCACTTTCGGAGTGCCCAGGTTCCCCAGTTAGCACAGAGGCCTGCTGGCCAGACTGTAAGGCACACTGACACCCTGTGTCCCTGAGTACAGAGAATGTGCAGATCTGGCTGCACATAGCCACATGCAAACCATTAGGTCGCTGGTATCTACCTATACCAATAAGCAGAATGAGAGGAGAAAAGGATGATGGGGTATGCCAGGGGACAGTAATAAAATAAGAGAAGGACATTGCACAGACTGATGCTGGCAGTGCCGTGAGTCAAGAAACACAAGTAACCCAACTCCTGGCAAATGAGATTTCAAAATAACCACACAAACAAATAAGAATTATTCTCACTACAGTGTGGAGAGTAACTTGTAGGGGTCAGAGCCTATGTGGTATTAATTCATTGTGATCGTCTAGGAGAGATACGGTAGATTGGAGCAAAGATGGAAAGAAATGGACACATTTGAAAGATGCTGGGGAGGTACATATTCATACAATTTGATGCTGCATTGGTTATTGAATGAACGCAAACATAGGGAGGTTTCAAAGATAACCTTAGGTTTCTGTTTCTGCTGTTATCTTTCACTAAAAAGGAATATCAGTATGGAATTTCTTTATAATTTTTGGTTTAGTTGTATATTTATAATTTTGATCGTCTAAATAAAATACATTCAGATAGTAGTGTTCATAAAGCTAACACCACAATGTTTTCCTTCTGACAGATACTTAAATTATGTTTTATGGAATTCATAATTCTTATTTTCTGATTCATTTTAACTCCAGATAATGAAATCAATTAAATTGAGTCCAGTTAGCTCTTCAGATTATGTAAAGTTACTAGTTTTAAAAAATAATCTTTAAAGCTTCAGGATTCAGGGTTTTTTACTTTGCAAAGCATTGCTTAAACAAATTGAAGCAGTGACAAATTAAGAGCAGAGAGTCTGATAACATAAAATAAAACCCAAAGCAATTATTTGCAGTTGGCTGAGATCAATTTAGTTGAAGCATCTCGCAAGAGATAAACACATACAAATTTAAAATGAAATTTAAAAGTAAGTATCTCTATGTATTCAAATTAATCATTCCTATTCCTGTTTCTCTCTTATGCTCTGTACCTTTATGATAACACTTATCACCTTGTGCAGTGAATAATAATCATTGGTGTTGTATGTCTTTTGTCTCTTATCCAATTACTAGAGGCCTGGTGCATGAAATTCGTACGTTGGGGTGGGGTCCCTCAGCCCGGCCTGTGCCCTCTCTCAGTTTGGGACCCCTCGCTCCTTACTACCTGCCTGCTTGCTGCCCGTTGCTCCCTACCACTTGGCTCACTCTCTCTAACATTTCTATGGAGGCGGGAGAAGCTCCTGCCACCTCAGCTGTGCTAACCAGTGGTGAGCCTGGCTTCTGGCTGAGCAGTGCTCCCCCTGTGGGACTGCACTGACCACCAGGGGGTAGCTCCTGCATTGAGTGTCTGCCCTGTGGTGGTCAGTGCACATCATAGAGACCAGTTGTTCTGATTGCTGCTAGAATGGTCACTTGGGCTTTTATTATATAGATAACCTCTTCCTGGGTAAAGATAATGTCTAATTCTGTTTTGCTGCTCACATTGCTTAGTGCTAATGTTCTCTAGACATATGTTTGTTGTATTTAGTTCTTTTTAAATAATACATTTTAGCTTCTGCTTACACTTTTTCAAAATACTCTGGATCCAAACCAGTTTCCCAAAGAAAATTACTTACAAGCATAAACATATTTTGAGGAACTTGATTGCTAGATGCTGGGTCACTGCAAAGGTTGTATTTATATACCTTCTGAAACACCACTGAAAGAAATTGCCATGTTATTTTCTTTGATTCCTCACCCCTATTCTTCTTCTTATTGTCTGACAGAATTATATGCAAAAAAGTAATGATATGATTATTGTATTTCAGCATCTCCTCCTGGTGTCCAAAAAACAACCAGTAGGCAAGAAATGATGATATAAGTCTGTGATAACAGAAGCTTGATTTTTGCCAATCTAATCTAATAAAAGAGTGATATGCAAATTGACTCTCACTCCATTACACCTAAGCCATGCCCACCAGCCAAACCACGTTCCCAGCCAATCAGAGTGGCTGTATGCAAATTAACCCAGCCAAGATGGTGACAGGCAGCCACAGAGCTAGAGCAAGCAGGAGGCTTCCATTGCACCAGTGTTGGAGGAAACTGCCTGCCTAGGCCGGCTAGGGCTCTGCTTAAGGCAACAAAGTTTCAATTATAGAAGCCATGGAGCTGAAACAAACAGGAGGCTTCATTGCCTGCCTAGGCCTCCACTCAAGGCAATAAAGTTTCAATTATAGAAGATAAATAAACCCCAGAAACCTCATTCCAGCCAGCCTCGCTGGGACATTGGGTCAATGGGAACTGTGGGCAGCCTGAAAACGGCCCTCAGCCCCTCACCCAGGCTGGCCACACCCCCATGGAGTGAGGGTCTCCACTGGGGAGCTTGGCCAGCCTGCAAACAGCCATCAGCCCCTGACCCAGGCTGACCAGGCATGCCAGCAGGTGGACATCCCCTGAGGAGTCCCAGACTGCGAGAGGGCACAGACCAGGTTAAGCCCCACTCCTCCACCCTCCTGAGCGCACAAATTTTTGTTCACTGGGCCCCTAGTCAATGTAATAAAAACCTAAGTGACCATTACGGCAGAATGGAATGACCAGTCGCTATGATGTGCACTGACCACCAAGGGGCAGACACTCAATGCAGGAGCATCCCCCTGGAAGTCAGTGCGTTCCCACAGGGGTAGCACTGCTCAACCAGAAGCTGGGCTCATGGCTGGTGAGGGCAGTGGCAGTGGCAGGAGTCTCTCCCACCTCTGTGGCAGCGTTAAGGATCAGTGAGCCAAGCAGTAAGGAGGAAGGAGCAGGCAGGCTGTAAGGAGCAAGGGGTCCCAGACTGCGAGAGGGATATCCTACTAGAGGCTTAGGCAGGGATCCCCTGAGGGGTCCTGGACTTGGCTAAGTGACCCCCCCTCCAGTGCACCAATTTTGTGCACCAGGCCTCTAGTCTCATATAAAAGAAAAAACAAGTAAATTTGTATATGAAAGTCCTTAGACAGTGATAAATAAATCTTCAATGTATCTTTATTCCTGTCTATACACTTTTCTCCTCCTACTAAAATATTCATCAAATATTTATTGTGTATTGTAGGTAGTTGGGACACATCAATGAATAAAACAGATTAAAATCACTGCCTTTGTGGAGCTTATATACAAGTGGTGAGGAATAGACAAAATAAAATAAGCAGTATAAATGATGCATGAGAGAGAAAGACAAAGATAGAGAGAAGAGAGAGAGAGAGAGAAGCAGAGAGGGAGGAGATATGTTGTTGGAAGGTGATGAGTACTAGAAACACAAGATTAAGTAGAACAGGGTAACATGGGTTGGGAATGTGAAGGGTGTGGACAGACAAATTGCAATATCTGCAGAAATTAAACAATTGCCTTGGGGCGAGTTTTCTGGGCAGAGAATAGGCCTGATGGTGGACATGCCTGGTATTTCTGAGGAACAGCCAGAAGCCAATTTGACTGAAGGGAAGTGAGCTAAATGAGATTGGTAGGACAAAAGGGAGAAAAGCGAGAGCTGGGTCACGGAAATCCCAGAGGGCATTGTATAAACCTTGATATTTAGTCCAAGGGAAGAGTCATGACAGAATTCTGAGCAGAGGAGGGAAACAATATGATGTATTTTTAAAGAATCTGGCAGCTGAGTTGAGCACAGGCTGGGGGTGAGGATGTGAAATAGGGAGATCAATCAGGAAAGTTATTACAAGAATTCAACTGAGAGATGGTGGCTGAGACCTGAAATAACGACAATGGAATTAGTGAAAAGTAGTCAGCTTCTGGATATATTTTTAAGGTTGAGAAAATAGAATTTCCTGTCACACTGGGTACTCAATGTAAGAGAAATAGTGGAATTGGAGGTCATGCCAGTAAATATGGCTTAAAAGCCTGCCAGGGGGGAGCTGCCATCCAGTGAGATGAGCGGATGCCAACGTAGAGGTGCAGTGGTCAGGAGTTAAGTTTTGAATGTGCTGTGTTTGAGATGTCCCTTAATTATCTCATAAATTATCCTAGAATTTGCCAATTGAGAAAGAGCTTTGAGACTACAGCAAGTATAATACTTGCCTGTCTAGTCAGTAACATCTCTTTACAAAATAAGAGGCATTGTGGAAAGGATTGGTTGACATGCACAGGTGACTTAGAATGACAATTACTGTCATATGAGTGTGTTTTTTCCAAGTGCAGTCGTAGGCATTAAATCACAGAGAAGCTCAGAATCTTCTGGCCCATTTAAGAAAAAATCTGCCAGAGGTAATGATTCCAGTCACCTGAGAAGGAGCTTATATGAAACTTTTCTCGTAATGAAGATATACAACGAACAGTCATTAAGAGTTTGCATGACTGCACTTAAGGGTCACAGCAGCCCCATGAGCTAGTCTTATAACTATTTTCTCCATTTTGCAAAAGAGGAAAAGAAGCCACACAGAGGTGGTGCAATTTGCTAGTAAGAGACAGCATCCCGACTTCTGAGTCTAAAGTTTTGTATCTTGTCCCTTTAGCTTAGGCACTCAAGCCCTAAGAATGCAGTCAGCTCTTGGCAGGATAACTGTAAAAGCCAGCCACTATGCCTTTGTGGTAATTAAGATCGTGACAACAGCTGTTGGGAGAGAGGGAAGAAGGGTCATGCATACGTGTGGCACACAGGAAAGCAGGGCCCTGGGGTGACAGAGTATGGGAGGAAGAAGATTAGAATCCCCAGATTTCAAAGACAACTTTTCCTGCTTAATTCTGCTTAAGAATAATTATGCTTTGGAATAAGCCTATTTAAATAAAACCTCAGGGAGTGTTTTAATAATATTGTGATTACTTTAAATTAAATAAATGGTACATATTATATTGATCTTGTGTATTAAATAATTTGTTTAAACTTGCCTAAAAACAAAATTTTATACTGCGATTCTATTGATTTTACAGTTAATGGACTGGAATTTAATTTAAAATGTGCCAATGACTATAAAAAAGAATGAAATCTTATTTATTTGAACAACATGGATGGACCTAGAAGGCATATGCTAAGTAAAATAAATGAGATAGAGAAAGGCAAATACAATATGATTTCACTTATATGTGGAATCTAAAGGACAAAATAACAAACAAAATAAAAATAGACTCATAGAGACAGTGAACAAACTGAGGGTTTCTAGATTGGTGGGGGTTGGGGACTGAGTAAAAAAGGTTAAGGGAGAAAGAAGTTGTAAAATAGACATGGGGATGTAAAGTATAGCATAGAGAACCTATACTAATAGAAGTATAATATGCTAATTAGACAAGACAGCCAAACAACCTTCCAAATATCTGGATGTCCTTCCAGACAGAGCCGAGGTGGCAGAGGCAGTTAGGGGCAATCAGGCAGGCAGGGGAGTGGTTAGGGGCGATCAGGCCAGCAGGGGAGCAGTTAGGGGCAATCAAGGCAGGTAGGCAGAGATGGTTAGGGGAGGTCAGGCAGGCAGACAGGTGAGAAGTTTGTAGCCAGCAGTCCCAGATTGCAAGAGGGATGTCCAACTGTCAGTTTAGGCCTGATCCCACAGGGATCCATCCAGCAGTTGGACATCCCCTGAGGGGTCCAGGATTGGAGAAGGTGCAGACTGGGCTGAGGAACACTCCCCCCCCTTGTGCACAAATTGCATGCACTGGGCCTCTAGTATAATCAATAATATTGTAATGACCATGATGATGACAACTGGGTACTAGAAATATCAGAGGAATCACTTCATAAATCATATCATTGTCCAACCAATATACTCCACACCTGAAACAAATATAAAATAAATGTGACTAGACTAAACTCTTTATTGGCATTTACAAGCTCAGGTCAACTGAGAACTCACTTGCTTTTTTATAGCTAGCTTTGCTGTGACTAAAGAGAATTTCTAGGAAAGTCTGTGTCATAGATTAACTATGGTGATGTCTCACAATGTTCACTTTCATTAGACTTGTCAAGCAATTCCAGCAAGTGGGTAAGATACATATGTAATCTTTACTTTCATTGGTTCTTGCTCACTTTCAGGGAGAGGAGACACTGCCTCCTCAGTCCAAACCCACAAAGTCGTTGGCAGTTGATAAAACTTATAAATATACAGAGATGAAAAATAGCCACGATGTTTTATTTTAGCATATGCCTTCTGTCATGCTTTATTCGTCAAACTAAAGAATCATTGCGTTTATCAATACAATTTATATCTTTGGCTTTATTTATGTGCCTTCTGTGGTAAGGTTTGACATTTTAGTGTCTAAGTGATTGAAGATCCTTTCTTTAAAGGCATTTGTCTGCTCCCTGGTGGTCAGATTGAAAATTACACTTTCAAGCACTGGAAAATCATATATAATTTCCCGACCACATTAAAAATAATAATAGTAGCTCTTTGCTGAGGTCACATTGAACTGCGAGTGGTTTCAGGAGCGTCTTTAGGAACCAGCAACATGGTGGATGACATCAAGACCAAAATCAAGAACTAATGGACTGTTCCTTTTGACAGCCGCTTCCCCAACCAGAACCAGACCAGGAACTGTTGGCAGAACTCCCAGCACTTGCACCGCTGTGAGAAGGCAATGACTACTAAAGAGGTGATGTCTCTGTGTGTGAATGGCACTGGCGTGTGTACAAGTCCCTGTGCCCCATATCCTGGGTTCGACCTGGGATGACTGCCGGGCAGAAGGCACGTTTCCTGGGAAGATCTAAACTGGGCATCCTCCATCTTTCTCCCAGGGAGGTGGAGGGGGGCCTGGATGCATCCCACTCTAGAATCCTGAATCATGCCTTAACGAATAATAAATACTTGTTGGAAAAATGTAAAAAATATTAATAATAGTATTTCAAAATTGGATTCAGAAGTCCAGTGTCTCTCATTTAACAGCAGGTGGATCAGGTATTAGATAATTGTTTTGTTAATTTCACTGAGGCTTCAAATGTCCCTTTATAACATAAATAATCTAACTTACATGCAGAGAAATTTCTATTTGTTGAATTTCTGTTGTACAGAGCTATAGTCTCGGAGGTCAGTTGTTAGGAAACAAACAAATAGGAGAGAAAGCAAGATTAAAGGTCATTCTGGAACAGGGAGGGAGCCTGGTGTTTCACAAGATCCTTCTGAATTCCTGGAGTGGTAAAGTGGTAAGATATGGCTTTCCTCTGATTCCTCTTCTATTTTTGTCTAACACATGCATGCACACACTCACACACACACTCATACACACTCACACACTCATACACTCACATACACTCACACACACACACACTCACCCACACACTCACTCACACACACACTCTCACACACACTCATACACACACACACTCACTCTCACACATGCACACATGCACACACTCTCACACATGCACACATGCACACACTCTCACACACACACTCACACACACACACTTTCATACACACTCACACACTCTCACACACTCATACACTCACATACACTCACACACACTCACACACACTCACACACACTCACACACACACTCACTCACACACACACTCTCATACACACACTCACACACACACACTCTCACACATGCACACATGCA
>PVJC01002153.1:0-82574 GCA_004026665.1 Murina feae | reverse complement strand
CCATTGACCCAACGTCCCAGCAAGGCTGGCTGGACACAGGTTTTTGCGGTTTCTCTCCTATAATTGATGCTGTTCCTTGAAGGCCTGGGGTTATCTTCTATAATTGATACACTGTTCCTTTAAGGCGGCCTTCTAACTAACTGAAGCCTCCTCTTTGCTTCACCTCGCAGCGTCTATAATGAAACAATTGTTACTTTTACTGGTTAGGCCGGAGCTGCTCTTTCCTTCAGCTCTGAAGGATTCTATGATTGTTACATTGTTTCAAAGCTGTGTTTTGCTAGAGGCAGTTTAAGTGGAGTGAGAGCAGCTTCACTTTCGCTCCTGCCGCAATGGAAAGGACTGTTTACTCAGGTCCGTGAGTGGCGGCCGCCATGTTGGCTGGGCTAATTTGCATACGGCCGCTCTGATTGGCTGGTGGGCGTGGCTTACCCTGTCTCGGAGAAACGGTTAATTTTAATATTTCGCTTTTATAGAGTAGATGGAGCTGAAGCCAACAGGAGACTTTGTTATCTGCCTAGGCCTCGACTTACAGGAACAGTGTATCAATTATAGAAGATAAATAAACCCCAGAAACCTGCTTCCAGCCAGCCTTGCTGGGACTTTGGACAGCTGTGGGCAGCCTGAAAGCCTGAAAACATACCTCAACCCATCACCCAGGCTGGCCACACCCCAATGGGGTGAGGGTCCACACTGGGGGGTCTTGGCCAGCTTGCAAACAGCCATCAGCCCCTCACCCAGGCTGGCCAGGCATGCCAGCAGGTGGACATCCCCAGAGGGGTCCCAGACTGCGAGAGGGCACAGGCCGGGCTGAGGGACACCCCGAGTGCACAATTTTTGTGCACCGGGCCCCTAGTTATTTATAATAGCCAAGATGTGGAAGCAATATAAGTGTCCACTGAAACTAGATGAATGGATAAAGAAAGTGTATGTAATTAAAATAAAAATATATATTACATACATAATATATATCATATATACCATATAATATGTAAAATATATAATATTCTATTGTATGCATAGAAATCAGCCATAAAAAGAAGGAAATCTTGCTATTTGAAACCACATGGATAAACCTTAATGGCATTATGCTAAGTGAAATAAGCTAGAGAAAGAAAATACCATATGATGTCATTTATATGTGAATCAAAAAAGAAACACAAACCAAAATTCATACAGAGTGGTTGTAAGAGGCTGAGGGTGGGTGAAATAGGTGAAAGGGAAGAAATGGTGCAGACTTCATTACAAAACAAATTAGTCCTGGCATGTAATGTACAGCATGGTAACTGTAGTTAATAATAGTACTGCATTGTGTATTTGAAAGTTGCAAAGAGGGTAGATCTTAAAAGTTCTTATCACATGGAAAAAATGTGTAATGCTGTGGTAATGGATCTTAACTTATTGTGGTAATCATTTCACAGTCTATACAAATGTCATATTATCATGTTTCATACCTGAAAAATATACAATGTTATATGTTAAGTATATATCTATTTTTTTTTAAAGGTAGGTAGAAAGAAGTTGGGGGAAAATGAGATTTGGGAATCATCTTTATCCAAAACTATCTTTCATTAATTAGTTGAAATCAAGGATTTCTGGTGTGTGTTTGTGTGTGTTTTTTTCTTGTGTGTGTGTGTGTGTGTTGTAATAAAAAGATACTGTGCTTCTCATCTAAAACCAATATTGCTGGAGGTAAAACTTGGCTTGCTAATGGGGTATGGGTTGTTCAGCGCAAATGCTTGTTCTTACAGGGTTAATTACTACACAATTCTGTTTAGGGATTAAATGCTAACTTAAAAGTTTTGAAATTTTGTTTTTATGCTCTGAATTTGATTAAAAAACATATTAAGGATAATAAGAAAAGTAAGAGAAAGGAAAAGAAGATTAAAGAAATGTCAAAGTGTGGAGGAAAAGAATAATAAAAAGAAAAATGAAATTGGTTGGCAAAAAGTAATTAGGCTAGGTTAATTTACCTCCCTTAATTTGAGGCATTGTTCTAAATACTAAGTATGAAATTTATATATATTTCTTTTGCTAAATTGTTAAAAATGTACCTTTCATTTATTTTTTACTTTCTACTAAATAGATGTTGGTATCAATTACATTTTAAAGTTAGGTTTCTTAAAGATTGCATTCTCTTTGAAATATATATATATATATCTATTTTTTTTTTTTTGGCTGTATGATTTGCCCATAAGTGCCAGACTCTTTCATGTGTCTAGACCCGTGTTGTCCAATAGAGATATAATGCCATTCATATATGTAATTTTAAATTTCAGAGTAGGGATATTAAATAGCTAAAAAGAAACAGGTGAAATTAATTTTAACATGTTTTACTTAATTCATTGTACCCAAAATCTTATTGCATCAGGTAATCTAAAAGTTATTGTTGAGATATCGCACATTATTTTTTATACTGTCTTTGAAATTCAGTGAGTATTTTATTTTTTATTTTTTTTATTGATTAAGTTATTACATATGTCCTTATCCCCTCCTTACCCCCTTATCCTCCCCACACATGCCCTCACCCCCCTGTTGTCTGTGTTTATTGTTGTCCTATATGCTTGCATGGAAGTCCTTTTGTTGATTTCTCCCCCTTACCCTCACCCTCCCCTACCTTCTCTCTGAGGCCTACCAGTCCGATTGATGCCTCTCCATCTCTGGATCTGTCCTTGTTCATCAGTTTATGTTGTTCATTATATTTCACAAATGAGTGAGATCATGTGGTATTTATTCTTCTCTGACTGGCTTATTTCACTTTGCATAATACTCTCCAGTTCCATCCATGCTGTTGCAAATGGTAAGAATTCCTTCTTTTTTTATAGCAGCATAGTATTCCATTGTGTAGATGTATCACAGTTTTTTAATCCACTCATCTACTGATGGGCACTTAGGCTGTTTCCAAATCTTAGCTATTGTAAATTGTGCTACTATGAACATATATCCTTTCTAATTGATGTTTCTAGTTTCTTGGGGTATATTCATAGAAGTGGGATCACGGAGTCAAATGGAAGTTCCATTTTTAGTTTTTTGAGGAAATTCCCTGAAATATCTTGAGCTTTTGATTATAAAGTTAAATCAACTTATTCTAACTAGGGGCCTGGTGCACAAAAATTTGTGCACTGAGGGCGGGGGGTCCCTCAGCCTGGCCTGTGCCTTCTCAAAGTCTGGGACCCCTCAGGGGATTTCCACTTGCTGGTGTGCCTGGCCAGCCTGGGTGATGGGCTCAGGGGCATTTTCAGGCTGCCCACAGCTCCCATTGACCAATGTCCCAGCGAGGCTGGCTGGAATCAGGTTTCTGGGGTTTATTTATCTTCTATAATTGAAACTTTGTTGCCTTGAGTGGAGGCCTAGGCAGGCAACGAAGCCTCCTGTTCGCTTCAGCTCGGTGGCTTCTATAATTGAAACATTGTTGTCTTGAGCAGAGGCCCGGCTGGCCTAGGCAGGCAATTTCAACTCCATTGCTGGTGCAATGGAAGCCTCCTGTTTGCTCTAGCTCTGTGGCTGCTGGCTGCCATCTTGGCTGGGTTAATTTGCATACAGCTACTCTGATTGGCTGGTGAGTGTGGCTCAGGTGTCTTAGAGTGATGGTTAATTTGCATATTACTCTTTTATTAGATTAGATTAGATAGCCATCCTTAAAGTTCAGTTTATTTGTAACATATCTTTAAATCTGCCTGATGTTTGTTAGCAGTATTTAAATGTTTAAGGGTTTTTTTTTTAAAGAAAAAATAGGTACAGTGGTCCCTCCTTAGCTGCAGTTTTGCTTTGTTTTTCAATATATTTTTATTAATTTCTGAGAGAAGAGAGAGATAGAAACATCAATGACAAGAGTGAACTATTGATCAGCTGCCTCCTTGCATGCCCCTACTGGGGATCGAGCCTGCAACCTGTGCATGTGCCCTCGATTGGAATCGAATCCAGGACCCTTCTATCTGTAGGCTGACACTCTATCCACTGAGGCAAACCAACTAGGGCTACTTTACATGGTTTCAGTTACTTTCGGGAATTAAGAGTGTCGTTTTTGGGCCCCAAAATATTGTGTGGAAAATTACAGAAATAATTTAATATTATGCACAGTTCTGAGTGTTGTGAAGAAATCTCACGATGTCCTTCCCACAACTGGACTCATCCCTTTGTTCAGCATATGCAGGCTGTATGTTACCTGTTCATTGGTCACTTAGTAGGTGTTTTGATTATAAGAGAGAGACAGACAGACAGAGACCACCATTATATAACTTTATTACAGTATATTGTTATAATTGTTCTGTTTTATTAGTAATTGTTGTTAATCTCATATTGTGCCTAATTTATAAATTAAATTTTATCATAGGTGTGAATATATAGGAAAAAACAGTGTATATAGGGTTCAGCACTATCCTCGGTTTCAAGCATCCACTGGGATCTTGGAACATTTCCCCTGCAGATAGGTGGGGGGAACTACTGTATAGCTGTTTCTTAGTGATTGATTAGGATTTGTTCTATAGACTAATTTCCTATCTTTTCGGTAACTTAGGCTCTCTATAGAAGGCTGCCTCCACCTTCCTCTCCAGATCAACCTAACTTGAATTAGTTTTTGAGTTGCTAGGTTGTATATGTTTGTTGTTACATATTGTTCTTGTTTCTTAAGTCTGTTCATTGTGTTCAGGGTATTTAAATCTGCTACTATAAAAAGCACTTAATACCCAAGCCCTATTTGGTCTCTAATATTAAGATATATTCTACTGTGAGGTATGAACTTGCATCACTTTGTATTTGTGCATTTGTGTGTGTACATATGTGCATATGCCTATTTACATGTATACAGGTATAATTTTATATATAGTGTTCAGTGTTTGTATTCCTGAAATGGGAAGGCTATATTTCTTGTGAGAAAAAATGCTCCTAGACCAAATTTCTTCATTGGCTTTTTCAGTTTTCTTAAAATTAAACAACAAAAAGATGGTTGCTTTAAATTGATCATTAAAAACCAAGTTCAAGCAATAGTCTCAATGAGCCAATGTGATTATTATAAAATCAGCTCTTTATTTTATTTTGATGAGATTTAGTAACAGGATTCCAAGGACAGTTTTGAATTTTAAGAATTGATCATTGGATATTAATAAAAATGTTAACGTTGACTATAAATGACTTATTTTATCTCTGAGAAGAACTTGAGGAACATACCTGTTGTAGATTCAGTATAATAATATTGATTTTAATTATTCCTCTTTGTTTGTTTGCAGGACTGATTGTATAGAGAAAAAAGACAGCCCTGAAGTATATTTTTGTTGCTGTGAGGGCAATATGTGTAATGAAAGGTTTTCTTATTTTCCGGAGATGGAAGTCACACAGCGTAAGTTCACAGGAAAAATGCATAGGTCTTTTTAGTAGATGGAAAACGAAGTATATTCGTGTTAATAGAATCATTTACTCCTACCTCTCCTACTTTTATTTTTCTTCTAAAATTTGATTCTACAATAAATACTTATAGAATTTCGTAGACCAAATCTGAATTCTTTGCCTTCCCTTTCCACAGCTACTTCGAATCCAGTTACACCTAAGCCACCCTATTACAACATCTTGCTCTACTCCTTGGTGCCTCTTATGTTAATTGCAGGGATTGTCATCTGTGCATTTTGGGTGTATAGACATCATAAGATGGCCTACCCTCCTGTACTTGTTCCTACTCAAGTAAGTTATTGTCTCATACTTGGTGCTGTTTTAACTTGCATATTTTAAAGAAGTATTAGTGTGATAAAATCCACCAGTTTGTTAAAATTCATTTTCCTTTAGAGTTAATTTTTGAATATTTTTTTCATGGAAAAAATATAACTAAAATATATAAAAATATAACTAATTTTGCAAACTTACCAATTTGCTATGTCCTGAGACTAGATTGAAGGGTTTTCCCATTCCTGTTCTTGGGAGAGTTTTACTGTCATTGTAACACTATAGTGTGAGTGAGATTCGCCCTGCTTTATTGTGATGTAATTGATGATAGATTAGGGAAAACAACCTTTTTACTCCCTCCCATTCTCTTTTCCATTCCCAAATTTTTGTGCCTTTTTTCAAGACTACTTGCGAAAATATCCTCCTAACCATGAATAGGGACCCCTTAAAGTAACTAGGAGAGTGTGGAAAAGAGAGGTTTCACAAAGGCTTCAGGAAGATATATCACTAAAAATGTTGTTTTGGGGAAAAGGAGCAGAAGAGCAATGTTTCTCATCATGTATTGTTGATCCAAATATATTTTTGTTTTCAACATTTTAATTGTGTACTAAACACTTTTTTAAATTCCCTTGATTCTCACTTCTCTGAGCCAGAATGTATCTGAAAATATAGGTGTGGTGGGTAGCCAGATTAAATGCATGAAATTTTCCTCATTCTCTATCATGCAGACAGTTGGCTTAGTGTTTTACAGTAGTCCAGTGTTTTATAAGGACTTTTAATATAAATAGTTGATATTGTACAGGCTGAGCAAAGGTGATAACTTTTGGTTACATTTGCTTGAGACATTTTTAAACTCTAGTTTTTACTATTTTAACTCTTAAGATCAGATTACCTCAGCCTCTGGATCTCTTTGTTTAACTTTGTTTCTCTAATACAGTAGGATTAATGGTTAAAACTTGATAGAAGAAAATGGTAAAGTCCTATAATTTAATGACCAAACCAATTTCTTCTCTTTAAGCTTTATTTACATATTTCTTTCTCAGTACTTGCCGCAATCTGTTAGCATTAGATCATTGATCCCCATAATCTTTATAAAATGTGTATATGGAGGAATAAACCTGAGATTAAATACTTTGTTCAATTAGGTAAACACACTATTTTGTACAGCTGAAATACTTTAACTTTTAGACATGAGTAATCAAGTTGTGAGTCAATATAAAATAATCTCTAAAAAGTATTTTATAATAAAAAATGTTAGTGTCCAGTAAATAGATGTAGTTCATAAGGCCATATAGGATGGTACACTTTACCTTCTGTTGGTGGTAACTATTTTAATAATAAATACCTACATTTAGAAGAGAAAGCATTTATCTTTAGTACTATAGTGGTGTCCAAATGTACCTTACTTACAATTGTGGTGTGATAGAAACTAACTGGAAACTACATTTAAAAACAACTTTGTTGTTTCTTAGTAAAACTATAAGAAGAAGAATGTAATCTTGTATATAATGTTGATAGGAAAGTGTGGTTGAACTTTTTTTTTTAAAGGGCTTGATATAATATATTAGGCTACTTTATTTAGAAATGCTAATTAATTTCAGGGTTTATACTTCTAAAAAGGAAAGATGCAGTTACTTTTCATAAATAAGAAAGAACCAGGTATCTTTAATAGTATTCATCTTTGTGGGTTTTAGATATTTGTTGCCATGGTTAATGTTATTGTTCTCATTTGATACTTGCATTGTTCTGTGGTGAATTTGAATAAGTTGTATGAATTACTGAAAAATAAGGAATGAGCTGGAAGGTTTTTGATGGAATGACCTGGAATGGTCAACCTTGGTTATTAAAAATACAAGACATGCCTGATGTCATGCTTTCCTTCTGTCATAAACTGTGCTGTGGAAAAGGAGCATTGTCAGCAGTGTGGCATTTCTCTTGTGTCAACCTCACAGTCTCAGAAACTGTAGTGCCACTCTTTCAGTCTCATTTTGGGTGAGAAAGTTATGTAAACTAGTTCTGCAAGATAACGTAGGGGCCATCTTGTTACAAAATACTTAGTTTTATCTATTTCAAAATAATTACTGAAAATTACATCAAGCATTCATTGAACATTTAAAGTGTATCAGAATACTGGTAAGTTATATATATGTAGAAATATATAATTTAGATAAGAATATATAAAACTATGTAAGATATATAATTTTCCCCCCATGATTTCCAACTTGTGACTGGTATATGAAGATCATCTTTAGAATATCACGACGTATTTTTTCTTTTAAATAAAAATTCCTGAATTACACCCCTAAAAGTATAGAATGGGCCTAGGATATTATGTTTCTAATAAGTTTCCTAGGTGATTTTGGTGATGGCCAGTTATGAAAAGCACTGATTTGATTTTATTCACAGGATTGTTTATATAGTTTAATCCCTATTTTATAGATAAAGAAATTGAGACATAGCAAAGCTCACAACTATCAGAGCTGGAATCTAAACCATGGACTCAGACAACTAAAGCTTTGCTCATTGCTTATGCTGTTCTGCTTCTCATTTTCCACAGAACAATTGCCTCAGGGGTTTCAGATAATTCTAAACATTCCTGCCATCTCAGAATCATTCTATAGGCCATTTTATTTTTCTACTTTGGGATGTTGAATAATAACAAGCAATAAAATAATAAAAAATGAGCAATAGCATGATCACATCATCTCTAATAGGACAAAAGGAAAAATAAACAAGTCATATTCATGTTTTCCACTAAAAAATGTTAACACATTTTAGAAAAAGATTTATGAACTTTGATTGGGTTGTAGGTAAAGATTATTGTGTGTCTGAGCTGATAGTGCCAGTACCTAGTTGTTATTCAAGACGTTTTTTTGAGGAAGAGAAGTAGGTAGTGGAGACATGTTACACATTTGAAATCTTAAAGTGACTTCTGTATTTCATCCCATATTTATGTCCCCATATTCCAAGTTTGATTCCAAGAACAGTTAGAAAAATAGCTTACATGCTTGTTGTAGATTTCTAGAACATTCTTTCTCTAAATTCTTTAAACACTTTTAGGCAATGATGTAAAATTTGTCATTCATTTTCTTAGGGAAACTTTTCCTTAGAGCTTTGGCTAAAGGCTGGTTTGTGGATTAACTGCTCTGTTGTAAGATGTTAGTGGTGAGATCTTTTCGTGATGATACTTATTGATGAGTCATTCCTACAGTAAGAGCTGTACTTGTAGATTTACAGTGATTCTCAGCAGAACAAGAATCTGTGCGGATAAAGTTACATATACTGTGCCCATTCATTGATCTGATCTTTTATTCTCCTTGGGGAAAAACAGATAATCCTATGGGACATACTGGAGGACTGAGATAGCAACATACATCCTCTTGCTAAGTTACTGCTATGTTTGTGACATTGTTTCATGGTATCACTGTCTTCCCAGTCATCCTGAATGAAAGCCTTGGAGACAAGTGCTTTTCCTACTCTTGGCTCAGTCCATTCACTGCTCATCCCTTCTGATCCTATTGTAGCTCAGGACATTATGGCATCCAGTGCTAAGATTATTTCTATAATCTTGTAGCTGGTCTTCTTTCTTCTAGTTTCTCTCTTCATCTGTACTAATGCTGTAGAATACTTGTCTGATTATGTTACTTCTGAGCTTAAAAGCTATTTGAGAGTTTTCAAATGATCAGTACAAAATATACAAAGTTTGGAGTATGACGTGTGGTCTTCTACACTTTTGATTCTTTACTCCTAATACAACCTAAGCCATCCATCATATCCATCTAGAATGGTATTAGTTATGTGCCTTCCTTGATGGAATTGAGAAAATAGTGCTCAAGTCAGTTTCAGTTTCCTGTGATGCAGATGAGTGACCCCAGTTGAGAAAGGCTTTAGTCATTTGTGTATGTTTCATTCTCACACTTGATTGTAAGCTCCTTGAAGATAACGTGTGTTTGTATCACTGCTGTGTCTCACACTGTATTTGCATGTAATAACTATGCTGTAAGTGAAGAATTGCTAAATTGACTTTATTATATTTAGAGTTATACTAAGATGATAGTGCACTATGCCTAGGGATTCATTTAATAAGCATTTAGGTGCTCTAGGGCTTTGCTTTAAGATGAATCTTGAGGCCGTATTTCTTGGGGGTAAAATAAGTTGAAGTCTTCCAGGCTTTTTATAAGAGAATGCCATTATTCAATTCTTTATTTATCACAACCTTAAAGCATCCTTTTAATTTGTATCACCTACGTCACTTTTGCCTGTGTTGAAACACTTTCCATATGTAAAAAGAGGCTCTTAATTAGTGAGTAAACTGGTCATGAACTGGTTTTTCTAGTGTCAGTGAGTCATGAATGTGAGGGAATTGATGCATTCACTCTGTTATTAAGAAGTCTTAATGTGGTTTCAATAAAACTATTTGCATCACTTTCATAACCATATGTGAGCTTAAGTTTCTTGCTTATAAGATCTTTATTTGTGCTGATAAAAAATACCACTTGATAAGAAAATGCATTTTAGGGACTAGAAATTAACCTGCCTTTAACAAGATATGAAGTTAGCTTCTTGTTAAATTTTTAGAGGCTATATAAACAGCACTATAGTATTGTAATATTAATAATTTTTAAATGACATTGGTCTCTTCAGTTCTTATGTCATGACTTTTTTATCTAGATTTTGTTCTGATAAGGACTAAAAGCTTTCATATGTTTGAGATACCTATTTGGGCACACAGAATAATCCAGTTGACCTTAATATTAATCATAGGTTATCATTTCATGCTATGTCAAATTACTGTTCACTGAGAAACCAAGCCATCTTTGAAATGCTTTGTAAGATTTTCCTGTTGAACATGAATCTATATATGTACCCATTTAAAATTAATAAGATCCTGAAAGGGGCAGCATATCATCATTCAAACAAGTCAGTTTAGGGGAAGTATCTTCCTTCTTTGGGAGGATGTAGGGAAAATTTACTAAATTTCATTAAGTATTTAATATGCTAATATTAAGTTATACGCAAAATAAATATTACATCTATAGAAGCCTATCTTGAAATAGATTGCTTATTAAATGCTTGGAGTTTATGAACACATCTCTTGCTTTTTCTGCATCCTTTGCTTTCTCTTTAAAAATTGCCTTCTATTTAAAATAAGTGCTTGCTTGTTGTAACAAGATAAATTATACAGATAGAAGTGTGAATGTGTGTGTGTGTCCCGCCCCCTCCAAAAAAGGGGAAATATCACTTGTTCTTCCTCTCTTTTTTAAATAAGTTTTCTGAAATAACCAGTTCTGTGACACCTTGAATCTCATTTGTTTGAGTATATGCTTTCCCCCCTTTATTAAAAACTGTAAAATGTTACTCCAAGATGTATACTAAGGACAGCTTTTCAGCTCAGTACTTCTAATCGATCTCATTCTGATTAAATGATGTTATTTTTAGATGAAATTAGATGAAATTTAGTGGAACTCTAATGTGTGCTCTTAAAATACCAAAACTTGTTGTTTAATTTGCTTAGAGTTTGTGTTAGGTTTCTGATAAGAGCAGGAACCTACATTCCACAAATGTTTTCACTTTATTATTTTATCATGCTTAAAATATGGTGATATAATGCTGTTGTTTTATGCTTGAGTATATATATATATTTGAGTATATATATATATATTTTTTTTTTTTGGGGGGGGGGGAGGGTGGTACATACTTTAGAAATAGTAGTACAGGGTTATTACAGATGTCTCTTCCTTCTGTGTTCCACCTTTGGGTGTGATTGTTTAATTGGTAACGTAAATTACTACTTACTTTTCCAGGGGTCCTCAAACTTTTTAAACAGGGGGCCAGTTCACTGTCCCTCAGACGGTTGGAAGGCCGGACTATAGTTTAAAAAAACAACTATGAACAAATTCCTATGCATACTGCACATATCTTATTTTGAAGTAAAAAAACAAAGTGGCAAAAACACCCGGCAGGCTGGATAAATGTCCTCGGTGGGCCACATATGGCCTGCGGGCTGTAGTTTGAGGACCCCTGTAAGTGTCATAAATTATCCATAGACATGCAGCTTGAAAAAAAAATTACTCTCATTAGGCATATGTAAGCTGTTTCACTTAACAAACGTGCAGATAGGCCCACTTGGAGATTGCCTGAAATCCTGTGTTCAAAAGCCGAAAGGAAGGGAAGAGAAGAAGGGGAAATTTTTAAAAAGCTGTTTCAAAAAGCTTAAAGTAACTTAAAGCTACACATTAAAATTAAAGCACTTTGATTCTCAGACTGACTCACATTTAAACTAAAAAATGTTGAGTTCAGTTTTCCTTTGCCTGTGGAGAACCCTGTCTGCCAATTTACAAATGGGACTGATGCATGTAGACCAGAGAACATTATTCCTCCTTGTCTGGCAAGGAGATGGTAGATAGAAAGAAGTAGGTTTGCTTTCTTCTCTATTCTTTATTTCCTGGACCTCATCCTGGATCTGTTTCTCCACACCTAGCTACTTCATTGCTGTCAAACCTTTTTCTATTAATTTGAGATTATAAAAATGAAGAAAAGTCTGTTTATTAGTGAAAGCTGCTCATATCAGATACACTGGGAGGTATGCAAGTTTATTTGTTTTATTTTTGTTTAACCACTCACCTAATGCTTGAGTGCCCATCGTGTGCCAGGCACCATGCTGGATGTGCAGTGGTAAGTAGCACCAGGACAGTCTTTGCTAGTAGCTCTTTTGGAGCCCACAGTTAATACGTTGATGAATGAAAATTAGGTTGGTTGATTGGTTGTTTGACTTTACAGTTTGGAAACGAAGAACATAGAAGGAAGGGAGTTACTTCAATAATTTTGGGCAATGATGGAGGGAAGGAGAAGTACCTGATTTTAGCTCTGTAGTGATTAGGAGAAGAGCCACAACTGGAGTGCTCAGTTAATGTTGAAGTCCTCAATAAGTGTTAGCTATTAAAGTGCGATGCAGAGCAATTAAGATTAACTGAATCTTTTAACATCCCATGATTTAGGTCCTGTTTTAAATCCATTTTATGAGAAAGAATAAGAAAACCAAGACATGGGTAGGTAAATAAGTTGGCCTAGAGTCATTTTGCTGATTGGCAAAAACATCTGTGCATTTATATCCAAGGATTAAACTGATTGAAGTTATTTTAATTTAATGGCTTATTTCTGTAAATAATGTGGGGTTTATAAAAAACTAAAATAGGGTGAGGCTAAGGATCAGAATACGTAAATTATGTTTAAAAAAGTTTTAATAGTGAGCATATATAGACATAGATAAATATAACCACTTTGCCATATCACAATATATTAATGTATAGCACAGTGTTTTTCCTTTTTTCAGCCTTACTTGCAGAATACAAGTGCTGAAAAGAACAAAAAATTTGTCATACCAGTAAAATCTGATGGTATTGAGCAGCAACCAAAAGAAGAATGGGCATCCCTACATCTTTTTCAGACTTTAACCTCAGGCTGGCTACCCTAAGGAATTAACAGCTTCTTAGGGAATGTGTTCAGAATTCTAATTTCGTCCACCTTGGACTGTTTTTGCTTTGCTTTCAGGAGGATTAGATGAGAGAAACTGTAGGAAGTAGGAGTTGATATATCACAGGAATTTTGAAACTCTGTTTGGATTGGAATCCTGGCTGTGCATTTGACAGTATCCTTATTATTGAATCTGTTAATGTATAATGTCTTGCTTTCCTTAGCTCAGAAACATTTGTCCTCATACACACACTGTGTTATTTCTTTTTAGATCCTATTTCTATCTACTTGGCAATAGTCTTTTTATAATTAGCGATTGTAAAGTTTCTTAGAATGTAAGATAATTAGATGACTAAGAGGAGACAAATTTAGAATTTACCAGTTTTCAAATACTTTGGGTGGGGAGTTCTTAATTCTTCTAAGAAGTTTTTGAGTAATATCAGAATAGTTTAAGTAGGGGAAAATGTAAATTATATATCATATATATTTATTTATAGTATGTAAATGAACCTAAATCTCTATTTCTAGGAAGATTTCTTTGTCTTCCAGTTTTGTATCTCTAACTGGCTCTTAAATGTCCCTACCTAGATGTCTCCAAGCACTTAACAGTCAAGGTAGTAATCTCTCCCAAACCTGTTTCTCAGTCAGTGGAACCAATAACCATTTGGTTGTGCAAGTCAGAAATGTAGGATGGGTCCCAGTGTTGTTTCTGTACTTTATCTTTTTGTTTTTTCCTCTGTTGATTAAGGTATTACATATGTGCCCTTATCCCCCCATTGCCTCCCACTCCCCCACTCATACTTTCACCCCCCATAGTGTCTGTGTCCATTGGTTAGGCGTATATGCATACATACAAGTCCTTTGGTTGATCTTTCCCCTTCCCCCCACCTTCCCCTATCTTCCCTCTGAGGTTTGATGGTCTGATCGATGCTTTTCTGTCTCTGGATCTGTTTTTGTTCATCAGTTTATGTTGTTCAATGGGTGAGATGGGTGAGATGATGTGATATTTATCTTTCTCTGATTGGCTTATTTCGCTTAGCATAATGCTCTCCCTTATCTTCCTACCTCTAATACGTATTCCATTTCTCAAGGATCCTCTTCTCAGGAAGATCTCTTATTTAACTTGCCAGTTTAAGTTAAACTCCTTACAGGTGCTCAAGGTATTGAATTCCTTTTTCTTGCTCTTTATAACTGTGCATTTATTAGTGTAATCTTTGATTAGTTTAGTCTTTCTAACCTACACTATAGTAAGCATCACGAGAGCCTGGATAGTCAGAGCCTAGCACAAACAGGGGTCCTCAAACTACGGCCCGCGGGCCACACGTGGCCCACCGAGGACATTTATCCAGCCTGCGGGGTGTTTTTGCCACCTTGATTTTTACTTCAAAATAAGATATGTGCAGTGTGCATAGGAATTTGTTCATAGTTTTTTTTTAAACTATAGTCCGGCCCTCCAACGGTCTGAGGGACCGTGAACTGGCCCCCTGTTTAAAAAGTTTGAGGACCCCTGAACTGGGGACTCTACTTTTTGAAGAGATTTGTTGAATCGTGGAGAAGTACTCTTCATTCCTTTCTGATGTTTGACAGTTAATTTTTTTTACCCTTAAGGAAAGTCTTTTTTAAAAGAATTTTATTCAGCAAACCTAATTACTTGACATTAATGTGCTTATTTGATTTTCACTGCTTTTTCCAGTTATAGTTAGTGACATTCAAGTTCCATTGTCCATGTTGTGAATCCAGACTGTTTTGTTTGGTTCCTTTCTATCTATTTATGTATTTTAGTGAATTCATTTTTTTGGGGGTTTTGCTCGGATTCTTTTATAACATTGATACACTGAGGCCTGTTCTTGGTGTCTCTTGTTTAGTTTGCATCATTCTATAGTTTATTCTAATGTGTACATTGAAGAAGTTTATGCTTTTTGGTAAGGTTCATGAATGGCATCTGCTTGCACAATGTTATTACAGTGGCATCTTTATCTCCGAAAGCACCTGTATGAAAACAAAACCTGAGAGGTGCTTAAACCTGGGGAAGCTATAGTCTAGTTATTCATGTGGCATGGATTTCTTACAAGGAATGAATTTTACTCTGGAGTACTGATAAGACGTCTTAATAGTAGGATTAGCTAAGCCAATAAAGGCATGTATTTCTTACAAGGAATGAATTTTACTCTGGAGTACTGATAAGATGTTTTAATAGTAGGATTAGCTAAGGCTTTTAGATAAATTATAAGTAATCCTGAATTGTCACAGGAAAAACTTAAGAAGGCAAAAAAAACAAAAAACAAAAACACACCAAAAAACTAGTTAAGCAACTGGTAGAGATAAATGAGCTGTCAAATCTTTTTTTTGTTGTTGCTATTTTTCTCTGTAGAAATATTGGAAACTGGAGAATATGATCAGTGATTGGAGGGATTCATAGCCTTCCTTTACACTTTGGTGACAGTAATTCTCTTACTTTTTAATTTGGGCCGTTACCTATTTTGTGATGACTAGGGCATTGAAAATCTTATTCTCTATGAGTGTCCTCAGATTGAAAAGTATGTATGGATACTTGTTCTCAGGGCCACCACTGCTTGAATTCTTTACTGTTGCTGTGGCTAGAGAAATAGAATAGCAGTGGGCCTGGTCTGTTACTCTTGCTATTTAATTCTGATCTTAGTCTTCCCTTTTCTTCTTTTTTTTTACCCTTGTGTATTGTTGCACACATTCACATTGGCACCGGAAACAGTTTTCTGTTTCACTCTTACGCTTCTACTGCCTTCTATGAAAGGGATGTGCAGCAGTTCAGGAAGTAGGAGATTCTAGAGATTCTGAAGATAACTGTCAGAGAGTGCTGCTCCTACAAATTTTGTTAAAGGCAATACTGCCCTCTGGTGTCCAGAAGTCAATTACATTGCATTTCTTCTCAAATTACTTTTTGTACTCTTACAGTTAAGACGCTATAACTTTTTAGAAAAATAAGTAACAGTTATTTAAGATTTGGTTTAGTTTATTTACTGGCTTAAAGTCCATTCGATCAGGTAACTTGGGGTTATACAAAAGTCATCTATCTGATAGGCAATGTCTGATAGGTAATGTCCCAGTTTGTTTTTTTAAATGTTACTTTCCTTTGTTTTATAAGGAAAGTGTTCCCTAGTCTCATTTTAGAAATATTATACAGTGGATCATTGCCAATTTTAACAAAGCTAAATCATTATCCTACTTCCTTCACTTTTGTAACTGATGTGTCATTTTTCATTTCATTCCGGATATAAATCGTAATTTCTTTTGCCTGTGTTTTTTCTTCACAAGCACGCCTTTCATATAATGATAGAGGTAAGATGCATTGATGTTTGTTTTATGGTTGTGGAACTTTTTAGTGGATGCATACTAAACATTTTGTTCTTAGATTATTTGTTATTGCTTTATTGTGCATCCTTTATAGTTTATACATTTATGTTATGAAGTTTTTTTCCTACTTTTGGTATTGAAAACATGATTGATTTGCCATAGTAATAGTTTTTGGTTTTAAAGTATTGTTAACAATATTTATACTTATCTGAGGTGGAATATAGACACAACTGTTTCAGTTGATTAGAAGTTAACACCTAATGGCAAAATTTTTAGTCTTAAAAATCTTTGTATTGGTTAATTTTTAATGTAACATCATCAGCTTAAATGTCAGGATGTCCTCACCTTTGATAGGCACTGACTTTCTGGTTGAATCCATTACCTTTTAATGTGAAATATATATTTTCAGGTAGTTTCTTTCATCTTTGACATCTTTAGCAAATGGGCTAGCTAGGGAGTCTAACTTGATTTTTTTCGGTGTGTGGTAGTTTAAAACTTTAATTAGAGTTTAGCCTTCATCTGGAGAATTCAGAATAAGTAAAATGATAACAAACTTCTTTGCAGTTCTTTCTTTGAACAATGTATTCAGGTATTGATTTTAGTAGTGTTATTGTGTTGGGGTGAGAGGCACTTTTTCCAGCTGTAGTCATTTGTTGCTTCATAATGTGATATCTCACGATGCCATAATTTTCACATAAAAGTGGGTAAAAAAGGGATGTAATCAGAGCCATGTTCTAATGCGTATCTTTTTAACTGCAAAAATAGTATGGATACTGCAAAAGAACCAGACACTTTGGGAGATTTTTTAGAAATTCTGTAGTCCTCATAGCTGCTCCCACCTGAAAATAGTTTTTCTGCATGGCAGGGCAAATCCCTGTTTTATGGATAACATTACAATGTTGCTGTCATTTTGAAGTTTAAGTCTGAATTAGTCTTCCTAGGTATTCATATACTTTAAAAGTATAAATCTTTACTTCTAGAATTGAGCAGTTTTTTGTGTGAGTGAATTAGTATAATGATGTTAATAAACTGAAAATCATTTATAATCTTGGATTATAGAATAAGTAAAAACTAGATATTAGAGATTCAGTTAAAGCTTAATAAAGAACTGAAAAGTATGAAATAAAAGAACATTCTACTGATTTTTTATTGAAAAAGCAAAAGATGTGTTGATTGATTGATGTTACAGATTTTAGATAGTGGTACCTATTATAATTACTGTTTTTTTAACCCAACATTTTAAGTATTTTAGGATGTTATTTATCAACAGTATTTCTTATTTGATACTCTATAGGAATGTACTTTTGAAGACCTTTTTATCACCCTGTGAAAATTGGCCAGTGTTCTTATTAAGCTTTTTACCTTCAAGTAATTTTGACAATGGTTATGTTTTCAGGCTGTGATATAATGGTAGTATCATTAGTAGAGTTATCTAAGATTTCTCACTGAAATAATGGTAGCTTGGAAACTTGCTAAACAGAGCCTTGGAAACATGGGAACTTTGAAGCTTATCTTTGCATTTGAAAAACACTCAATTTCTTTTCTAAGCATAGACATTACAGTTTATTATGTTTCCTAAAATTAAGATTAATGTTATGTTAAATCATGTTTTGAACTGCCCACATATTCTTAGTTTGATCTGTGAATTAAGTAATCCAAATCCTGTTTTGTAGATATCATTTCCAGGTACCTGGTACTCTAGAACCAAGAATGAGCAATGTATATGTTATCCAGAGACATTATCAGTTAATTTATATATAAGTTACTAAAAATCGTAGTGTTTAAATTTAGAGCCATGTTACCCTTTATCTGATTATTTTTCCTTCAGCTTTCAGCTCTTATCTGTATATTTCAGTTTTTGGATTCACAGCTTTGAAACTTCAAGTTTTCTAATTTACCTCTAAAGAAGGGGAAATTATTGACATTAATTTTTTAGTTGCTTTAAGTTTTTCAAATGGAACTTTTTCAGTTAGCATAAATTTTCTTTTATGCATTTATCCAATAATTCTTGGATTTTCAGCACTGAGTCCTTTGCTTCTAGAAGAGTAGTTTTCAACTTTTTTTCCCTCCTTACTCCACATTCACATAAGTAACAAACTTAGCAGTAGAATCTAAGAGTAATCTAAGAGTTTAAATGATCAAAGAATAAGGTAGGGAGAGCTAAGTTTTACGAAAACCTTTCCAGAGAGCCTTGTATCTTCTCCCACTGAAGACAATAACTTTAGGGACATCCGTCTATGAGATTTATATCTGGCTTCCTGGATTTGCCCCTATTAAACAAAAATACTCTTTAGCTCTGCCAACCTTTCATGTTTTGAATATGTGATGGAAAAACAACTTCTGTAAACATTTAAAAAAATAAATTGAAATGAGTCACAAGAAGTCTTGTTAGTTATCTTAACATTGTAAAAAATCGGAATTCTGAAACTGGTGAAAGATTGTCTACTTTAGTTGAGATTATATATTTTTTCTCTTTAATACTTTGCAGTGTTTCTATTCTTAAGGGTTCTTCTCATGTAGATACGAACTTTTTAAAATCTTGAGTGGCACTGGCGGGCTGAATAATGCCTATAACAGTCTTGAGGCATTAGAAGAGGATATCTTTTCTCTCTATGCGAGGGGAGGTGGCAGAGAGAGGTGCATCATTATAGGGGTGATATACTATTTCCATATGTCTTACGTGCCACCAGTGTCAGAATGTCTTGCTCTAGTCACTGAAATTTTAGTTGCTTCCTATAATACTCATTATGCAGCCCTTCAGATAATTTTCTTACATTTTTTTTTTCCTTCTGGAAACTTTTCAAAAGGCTTCCTATGACTTTTTTTCTTTGCAGATATTGAACTGATAAAATACTTTGAGTGAAGGGTTGCTACTCCAGTCTGAATAGGGAGGATTCCCTTTTCCTTTGTAAATGCTATACTCCTGTTTGTATTTACTCCATTTTAAAAAGTTAACTATAGCGGTGCACTCACTTCACTTTCTTTTACCTAAAGTTTGTATCACCTACCAGGATGACAACTCATTTTCTTAATTATTATTTGCTTTTTTTTTTTTTTTTTGCCAGTCAGTCCCAGAACACTAATAATTTTTATCTCAGATCAATTTTGGGAAATAATTATAAGCAAAGGATGAATTGTTAATAGGTTGGAACATTGGAATGAATGGTGGAACAGTTGGGCTATAGCAACGTTAACTGACACTTCTTTTATGTGCTTTGCATTTGAGAATCACTGTGGGTATTTCTGAGATTAATTGAAGAAAGTTTTAAGGAGCAATTGTGGAAAGTACTGGATTTGAGGACAAGTTTTCTTTGAGACACAGCCGTAATTTGCTGTTTCTGGCACTTTTTGAATCCTCATTCTGTAAGGAAGTATGAACTGGATGAAACGGTTGAAATACTGTTAATAATATCCTAGAAGCCACAGGAAGACTTAGCCAGAAAAATTAGTGACAGTGGATCAGAAAGATTTTAGATCTTTCCCCCACTACACATACATAGCAATATTGCCGAATGTTCTTATGAAAACTCTTAATTTAAGTTGCTTGCCTTGTGATTACTATAGATAATTAGGAATGCTTGAGAACGCAGTTGGGCAAGATTGAAGTTATTGTTATTTGTATGTGTTTACTGTTTCTGTCAATTGATTCCTCAGCATACTAAACTTTTCCCCTCACATTTAGAGAGATATGTAGCAAGTGCTACTTTTTAATATTATTATTATTATTTATCTGTAGGACCCAGGACCACCCCCACCTTCTCCATTACTAGGTTTGAAGCCACTGCAGTTACTAGAAGTGAAAGCAAGGGGAAGATTTGGTTGTGTCTGGAAAGCCCAATTGCTCAATGAATATGTAGCTGTGAAAATATTTCCAATACAGGTATGCTTATTATAGTTCTCTAATCTGCACACATAATTTTAAAAGATTGCAACTGGCTTCGTCTTTGTAACTCCAGCCTGAAAATACAAGCCCTATGTTTCAAGGAGGTTCTCGTGGTACTAGAGAAAGCGGTTTGCTTTGTTAAGTCTGCCTTCTCCTCTCAGACATGGAATTAATGATACGCTAGTCATTATGCTTTTTTGGAGTGGTGGAATTAAAATAAATGAACATATAGGAGATCTTGTGCCAGTAAAAATTCTAAAGAAATGCAAAGTGAATACGAAGATTCCAATAAAAATTTAATTAATGTCTGGGTGGTTAACTTTTAATATTTCATTGACATAATCAGAAAAAGAGCAAACAGAAGAATGAGAGAGTAATGTGCTTTGTTTCAGAATTGCCGTTTGGAACTATGTTATCAAACCGATTCATTTTTATTCTACTTTGACTGTTAATATAATTGCTTCAGATATTGCTTGTTGAATTTTCAGAGGCAATTAATGAAGATGGTAAATAATTGGTTTACTGTTGAAATTTTCTTTTTAAAAGGGCTGACCTCATAAAACCTTGTCTGATGCACCCCTGAGCTATCTTCTGTTTTGTTCCTTTGAGAATGACTGTGGCACAGATCTGTGATGATTCCTTTTCCCTTTCTCTCGTGTCTAAACCTCTGTGGCTAAAGCCATGCATGGTATTGCAGTCCTGGCGGGGCTGGGTGATGCTGGCTTCACCATTGCTCCTAGACAGTAGATCTTCCTTATTCCAAAGTTACAATATAATCAACTTCTTCATCATAATATAACTGGATTTTAGCCTTCTTGACTCTTCTAAAGCCTATTTCTTAAGAGTCTATGAAAAAGTTTATTACTATTCTTTTTGATAGAACTGCAGATACTATATATTTTAGTTCTCAGAGGAAAAATCTATTCTGTTGTGCCAAGATTCACAAATATTTGGATGATATTAATATAATATTAACACTTTGTAATCGGCATTTTCCTGCCAAATCGCGTCGTAACGCAGGGCTTGTTTGACATTTTCTCGCCAAAATTAGACTTTCCGTAAAATATTCAAATCTTTCAATCTATTTTTCTATGAAACTTTCAGTGTTTTAGTTTAAAAAGAGGTCTCTATTTATTTACTTTGCAAAATATGTGTTATTGTATTTTTTATGTACACAAAATTACTACATTCTAGGTAAACATATTAAAAAACACTCATAATCAAAATAATTTTATTTATACAAAATTACAATATTTTTTCGAAATTTTCAACAGATCTTATAAAAAAAACTATAACCTAATAGTGCTTCACTGTGTTGTAGCGTTCGAAACACTTTCCTTTGTGCAGGGGTACATTACAAAACTTCCACATGTACCGCGTTTCACTGCGTGGTTTATGAGTGGCACACACACGACAACGACGTAAAACATTTTTATTTTTGCCGGTTCCAACTAGAGGTTCCAATGTATGTTTCCTCATGTCCATTGACAGTCTCCCTGGTGGATCCAATTTTACTCGTTTTCCGCAAAAAAATGTGTTAATAACAATAATAGTAGCTAACATTTTATTTTATGCTTTTATTGTGTCAGGTAGAGGTGTTTTACATATATGAGTACTGACTAATATGTGTCCATCTACTATCCATACATATAATACAACACACACTATACATATCTATTTATATAAAACCCTAATATGCAAATTGATCAAATGGCAGAACAACCTGCAGAATGACTGGTTAGTGGGACGTGGGGCTGGCGAGTGGACGGTGCCAGGCCAGCCAAGACAGCTGCCTGCAGGCAGAGGGAGGCAACTCGTGGCGGCAGTGTGATTGGGGGGCAGGGCTTACCAGCAAGTGGGCGGCACCCCCCCCCAATAGCCCCGCCAGTGGTGGTGGGGGGAGTGGGGAGAAGAGGGCTGGCGAGTGGGCAGCAGGGGGATTGAAGAATGGGGCTGGCGTGTGAGCAGGTGGTGCCAGGCTGCCAGCCAAGGGAAGTGCCAGTGGGAGCTCCCTCTGATTGCCCCACCAGTCAGTCGTCCCAGAGATCAGCCCTGATCGCCAGCCAGGCCTAGGGACCCTACCCTATATATTGGGAAGTCTCTTAGATTTAAAAATTAAAATTTGGCAAGGCTATTTTAACACTGAAGAAACAGGATGATGCAGCAATGACATGCATGAACTCCAGCTTGCACATTTTGTGGTCAGCCCTGATTCTGACACTTGTAACTATGTGACAAAGCCAATTACTTAACTTCTCTCTGCTTCAGTTTTTCCACCAATAAGATGAGGAAAATGCTACTACTGCCTCAGAAGGATCAATGTACTACTTTTTATTATCAGGGCAAAAAAATGTAGCTGCCCATACAACAGCAAGATGACTTTCACCTGTATGAAAAGTATGGTCACTGGTGCATGCAACGTCCCGGATCGTGAGAGGGATGTCTGACTGCCAGTTTAGGCCTGTAAACTGGTAGTCAGATATCCCTCGAGGGGTCTTGGATTGCAAGAGGGCATAGGCCGGGCTGAGGGACTTTGCCTCCCCCCCACTGCCACCCATGCACAGTTCTCATCTTGCTAATGGTTATTAACTTGCCAAAGGTCTTAGATAGTTTGGATCCAGAAGGTCCCTAACTATTATGCATTCATGCCTTCTGCTTTTATTATCCTTTCATTGTGGATAGAAACTATTTTATAATTTGATAAGTAGTGGGCATGGATCATTTGCAGGTACAAATGAGAATATTGTATTTTAAATTACTGTATTGAATAAATATACTCCATTGTACTCTTACTGACTTTATAGGGTATTATAAGCACTTCATTAAGAATCCTGTATAATAAAAGGGTAATATGCAAAGTGACTGAACAGCGGAACAACTGCTTACTATGATGTGCACTGACCACCAGGGAGCAGACGTTCAATGCAGGAGCTGCCCCCTGGTGGTCAGTGTGCTTGCATAGGGGGAGTGAGCTGGGCTCATGGGTGGTGAGCACAGAGGCAGGAGCCTCTCTCATCTCGGACATCCCCTGAGAGCTCCCAGACTGTGAGAGGGTGCCAGCCAGGCTGAGGGACCACCCCCCACCCAAATGCACAAATTTCATGCATCAGCCCTCTAGTGTTTATTATTATGTTACTAGAGGCCCGCTGCATGGATTCATGCACTGATGGGGTCCCTCGGCCTGACCTATGGGGATAGGGCTGAAATCAGCTCTCAGACATCCCCTGACGGTTCTGGATTGTGAGAGGGTGCAGGGCAGGCCAAGGTACTCCACCAGTGCACGTTTGGGGCCAGAGAGGGACCATGAGAGGGCTCCAAGGTGTGTCTGGCCCATCTCGCCCAGTCCTGTTGGGGCCAATTGGGACTGTCTTGCCCAGTCCCAATTGGCCAGACCCCAGTATCAAGCTAACTTACTGGTCAGAGTGTCTGCCCCATGGTGGTCAGTGTGTGTCATAGCAACTGGTCAAACAGACACTTAGCATATTAGTGTTTTATATATAGATGCTTTAAAGTATTTTTTTCTAATTAGATGAAGTCTTTCTACCTGAATTTCATCTTCCAGAGAGATTATTCTGAATAGTAACACAAGTAACTTCACACCATGGTGAAATTACACTGTAGTGCTAACTTGTAAACAGAATGTGTCCAAGGTTAGATATTGAAGTTGAGCATTTCTGAGCAGCTCCTGTGTTTACAAACGGGGAACATAGAAAAGTATGTTTTGAGGGAATAGGGGAGGGCAGACATTTGGTATGGAACTCTTACCTGTTGTCAGAGTGTGCTTTTTTTCAAAATCAAAACTGGTGAATCTTTAATAGGTACATTTATTTTTAATTTTTTGCCTTGGAACTCAAGTAGCTTTGATTTATTGCGACTATTCTTTGCACTCTTACTATTCTTCCTTTTTGACTGTAGGACAAACAGTCATGGCAAAATGAATATGAAGTCTATAGTTTGCCTGGAATGAAGCATGAGAATATATTACAGTTCATTGGTGCAGAAAAACGAGGCACCAGTGTTGATGTGGATCTTTGGCTAATCACAGCATTTCATGAAAAGGTAAAATTACTTTCTGTTTTAACTCAGTAAAGTCAGGGTTGGTGTACCTACCTAATGTTGGTTACAAATTCCTCAGATTTATTTTCTGGGAATAGTATATTCTACTAAGTTAATATTTATAAATAATATCTATTTAAAGAACAAAGATAGAAACTTTTTACCTAAGCCTCTAGTTAACTAGTCTTTTTTCCCTGATTTCTTGTGCTGCAATTACCTCTGTTACAAATAATTATTTTAGTACTAGAGGTTTGTGCACCAGTGGGGTCCCTTGGCCTGGCCTGTGGGATCTGGCCAAAAGTGGCTCTCCGACATCCCTGAGGGGTCCTGGATTACAAGAGGGCACAGGCTAGGTTGAGGAACCCCACCTATGCACAATCAGGGCGGGGGGGGGGGGTGGCGGATATGGGAGGTTGGCCAGCTGGGGAGGGGCCACAGGAGGGCTCCAGGGCATGTCCGGCCTGTCTCGCTCAGTCCTGATTGGCCGGACCCCAACAGCCAGCTAATGTACTGGTCGGAGTGTCTTCCCCCTAGTGGTCACTGCATGTCATAGCCACTGGTAAAGTGTCTGCCCCCTGGTGGTTAGTGCACGTCATAACCACTGGTTGCCATTCAACTATCTGCCCCCTGGTGGTTGGTGCACATCCTAGCGCACGGTTGAGAGGCCCAGCATTTCATTACCATATTACGCTTTGATTGGTTGAACGGCCTGACTACAGGACAGTTAGCATATTAGGCTTTTCTTATATAGAATAATTGATGCTTAGTAAATTTACCATCCATTTTGATTATATGAATCATAAGTGTTTTTTTTTTCAGCTTGAATGTTGTTTCTTGAAACTTTACTTAGTATAGTTTAGTGACAAAACTAGAATTAGGAAATTTACCGGATCTTTGTCACTCGTTAGTAGGGTGATTATTACCAAAGCACACTTGCTATTTTTCCTCATTTTTTCTACTTTCAGATTTAGTATGAAAATATACATTAATGATATAGGAAATTGTATTCTTCTTGGCAGTCCAGTTTATTATTGCCAGATATAAGTGGCTCTTTCACTTCTCTTAATTCTTAACCAAAAAGATGGCGTAATCAATCCCAAGAGGATTCTTTCTGTTTGTTGTTGTTTATGTGTCTTAATTTTATGCTCTCCTAGTCCAATATATCTCCATAGTCATTGAATAGTTTCTGAAACTAGACTTTTTTTTCTTTTAATTTTGCCTTCTAAATAAGGCTACATTGGTTGACTGCCTGTGCTTGTAGCAAACCTTTAAAGATGAGTGGTATTTTTTTTCTAGTCAAACATTTATTAATGTGAAACTTGAACCATTCTAGATACTGTAAATTGGTTTTGGGGTGTTATTATTCACCAAAAGGAAAATATGTTGTCTTCCATAACCTCTTAAAAGTAAAAAGGAAAATCTCCATATACATATGGCTTTTGTCAAGAGTATAAGTTGTGTTTTTTTTTTTTTCCCCATTAGGGTTCACTGTCAGACTTTCTTAAGGCTAATGTGGTCTCTTGGAATGAACTATGTCATATTGCAGAAACTATGGCTAGAGGCTTGGCATATTTACATGAGGATATACCTGGCCTAAAAGATGGCCACAAACCTGCCATATCTCACAGGTAGAGCTAAATTTATATTATTTTCCCAAATAATTCAATATTTGTTTATTGCTTAAGCTTTTAATCAAAATTTATTTTTTCCCTAATTATCTAGTTATGCTGTAGGAGGCAGAATGATTTCATTTGTTTTTCAAATTCATTTTGAGATTGGCCAGGAAGTAATTTGGATAATGTATATATTAACATCATTAGCTTAATTGTTAGTCATCACTAGCTTATTTATTTATTTATGTTTTAATTAGTCTCATTTTTGAAAGCATGGCTAAGAATAAAAGTGTATTTTCTCTAAATCAAAGGGTAAATTTGTTTAACCTCAAAACATGATTGACTTCAAAGATGATTACAAATGGGTAAAAGGTGGATATAACTAAGGAGTGCCTTTTTTTGCTTTCATTTTGAGTACTATTACTTGAACTGAGGTGGAAGGAGGCATCATCAGAACAATTGGTTTTACTCAGTTGCCTTTTTCAGGGAAGAAATAGTACTTGGACAAAAAAATTATAATTTCATTAAAAGGGAAAACACTAGTTCCCCTAAACATAGGATTCAGTTTGTCATTGTGTATTTAACTTCCTTGAACATGAGACCAATTTGTCTTCTAGCATTCAGTTTAAAAATGGTTGCTTTAAAATTGGGTATGAACTGATGCATTTAACAAATATTTAGTTAAGTGGCACCAGATGGTGTTTTAGGTGACTGGGAGGCATTACTTTTAAACCCAATTGTAACATAGATTCTGATTTTGCAAACTTCCACCTCAGAAATAGCTCCCCTTTCTTCTCACCTTCCTCTCTTCAGTCTAACTGCCTCTTCCTGGATTTTTATTTACCTCACCCCGTCTTACAGGGAACTGAATGAACTTTCCTCCCCCAAAGGTTATAAGGAGTAGCATCTATAAATTTTTTTGAGTCTAAAACTTTTTTGTAACATTTGTGGGTTTCTCCTTGTGTCTCCTCTATCCCACTGTTGGTCTCTCTGTACACATAAATTTAACCATTGCTTATGGCACAAATATATTCAGCTCAGGTATAGTATTCCTAGATGAGCCGATTGAGGCTGATGTGTAGAGGACATCTGATTTCCTTAAAAAACAATTACTCTTTTCAGAACACCAGGGTTTAATTGGAGCAGGGTATGTTCATAGTGAAAATTTTTTATCTGTTATACATTTCTGGAGATGTTTGTCTGCAACCAGGTTGATGAATGTAAGAACCACTAAAATAAGGGACCATTCTAAAATGTAGGCCTGTACCAATAGGCAGAAGGCCCCCAATTAAGCTATTCTTTGAAAATTCTTAAGTTTTGGTATTTAATTCTGTTTCAATGGGAGTTTCTAACAATAAACCCTGATATGTTTTTATTGTCTTAGAAAACAGCAATTTTATGATTGATAGTAGAAATGGCATAGATAACATGTAGCCTGGATAGTATTTTTGGAGTGGCACTTCTTTATAAAACTGTGTTATGGAAAGAATTCCTTCTTATTGTTATAAATAGAAGTTTGTCACTGTACTCTTTCTTGTGCTTCAGCTATATGGAGACTTTGCTTAAGCTTTTTCTCCCACTTCTTTTTTTTTTGCCTTTCATACTTTCTAGTAACTATTCTTTTATAGCATACCTAATCTCTCTCTTTCCCACTTTCAGTGAAAAATTTTACAAGATGTACCTTGTTAAAACTTAATTTGAGTACTTTGTCCATCTTTCTATTTGCAAGGGACATCAAAAGTAAAAATGTGCTGTTGAAAAACAATCTGACAGCTTGTATTGCTGACTTTGGGTTGGCATTAAAGTTTGAGGCTGGCAAGTCTGCAGGTGATACTCATGGACAGGTAAGCATGGTCACTATAAACTCTAAGAAAAAAATAATCTTGTCTCATATTTTCTTAGCATGGCATATCTGGATTCAGTTGGTCTAAAATTATTGTGGTGATTATTAACTCAGCATCTAATATAAAATGGCTCTCTTAAGAGTAATGCGTTAAATTTGCTGAGGAGGACCTTTTCATAGGCTGATGAAGGACTGTGAGAACTTCAAGTGGTTTAGAACAAGCATTTCATAAAAATAGCCTAGACAGATGTCATGGGATTCTAATTTTAAAAACTAATCAAAGAAAGATCAAATACATTTTAATAGACTCATTCTGAGGGAGTTTATAGCAGTAACTCAGTGTTAACTTAATTATTTCACTACCTTAAGAGGGAATGGAAGAATATTTGGTCACTATTCATGCTACATTGCATTAAGATCTACTGCCCATTTTTCCAGACCATTATAATTTCTTGCTTTTTGGTCTTTAATGCTTCATCAACTCTTTAATCAGCTCTACAGCCTTTCTCTGAATTCTCTCCACATTTCAGGACACTTGTAAAGCCTTGAGTGAGAATCCTACCTCTTGTTAAGGTCGGCAGAGAGAGCTCAGTAATGGGAAACTTTAAGAAGGCCACAGAGGAAAAGAACATTATCCATACACTTTATTCTCGAAACCTGTGGGGCTAGAAAATAGCAAAGGTGTTGTCATTCCTGCAAGATGACTTTTAATCAGGAAAACCAGTTTGACCTGAGAGGTTACATTTTTTTACAAAGCCTAATGACTTAGGCTCTAGTATGATTATTTCTTCATCTTTCAAATCATGCACATTATTTGAACATCCGATTCTCAGCTTTCTTTTCCACCAGCATATCCTATTAACTTCCAAGAACATCATTCTCAAATAAACACAACATAACAAATTTTGGCAGTATTGACTAATGATTTAAGAATTTAGTTTGGAGCCATGGTCAGCAGTCATAGTTCTAGAAAGGTTGACACCAAATGTATTTGGGAACAAAGGCAGTTGTGGAGAAAGTAACTGAGAGGGAGATTGTGCAGGAAGCCTAGGGATTAAACACCTGAGCTTATTGTATGGTCGATTATCATAAGACTAAGTTTGGTGAATAGTTTATTCCTTTAGTACTTTATAACCTCCCTACCCCCAGTTTTTTTAAGAAAAGAATGTGGAACTCATTCATATATTTTAACATCCTCCTAGTTGGGTTACATGATGAGATTAAAATAACTACTTACATCAGTTGTTCCTTGAGTTTAGATTTCATGGACCAGAAAATATAAAAATGCATGTTATTACACATTTTATTTATTACACAATTGTACCATTGAAATAGTTATTTAAACTAGAAAAAATATTAAGCCTTATTTTTCTCTAAAGTATTCTCCTTATTAAATGAATTAAAAACTTGAACTTTAAGCTCTTAGTAATGTGTTATTATCAGTAGTAGAGGCCCAGTGCACAAAAATTTGTGCACTCAGGGGGTCCCTCAGCCCGGCCTATGCCCTCTTGCAGTCTGGGACCCCTCGGGGGATGTCCACCTGCTGGCTTAGACCCGCTCCCTGGGGGATTGGGCCTAAGCTGGCAGTCTCACATCCCAGGAGCCCTCAGGGAATGTCCACTTGCTATCGGGGAGCAGGCCTAAGCTGTAGTTAGACATCCTTAGCGCTGCTGAGGAGGCAGGAGAGGCTCCCACCACCGCCGCTGTCTGAGCAGAGCTTCCCCTGTGGAAGCGCACTAACACTAGGGGCAGCTCCTGCATTGAGCGTCTGCACCCTGGTGGTCAGTGTGTGTCATAGTGACCAGTCATTCCCAGTTATTCTATTATGGTCAATTTGCATATTATCCTTTTATTATATAGGATATTTGCAGAAAATTGTGTAATTCTAGTCTAGAAATCACAGTCACTTAAGAATGGAGCTTTTTGGAAATGCCAGTATTTCCTAGATCTGCTCAAGTGGATTGGGATCTACCCAGCTATCACACAGATTTTTAAACATCCATCTGTGAATGTTGTCAAGCACCAAACAAAGCTAGCTGTACTAGCTTAGTAACCATTGTTACATTACTAATAAATACTAAATTGTTAGGGAAAGATAAAGACCTCTGAGACAGAAGTCACGAATAAATAAACATAGATTTTGTACAAATAGACTTTAAAAAGTTTATTCATCCTTTTTTTTTTAAGCTAATTCTTTTTACATTTTGTATTTTTTTTATCAGTGTATGATTTTTTAATACAGAAAAAGAGAAACCCTTAAAGCATTTAAAAAAGGATACATTTCAAAGTGTGCCAAGGTACAACAAAATTATATAATTTTCTCTTTCATCCTTCTCCCCACAATTATTGTTCAGTTTCTTATGATTACTACAAGAGGGGAAAAATTCTAAGCCTATACTAGCATAATGTTGATACATTTATTAAGTGTACCCAGAAAGGACTTTGGTATATACTGCTTTATTCATTGATGTTTTCATCCTGCAGTGTTTTTGGAAATCTTTCTAGATTAGCCCATAGATGTACCTCATGTTTTTAAGAGCTGTTTATGCTCCATTTGTTTAATCTGCCCATACTGATGGATGCTTCTACTCTTTCCAGTGAGTGTCTTGGCTGTTGTATTACTTGAAGTGGAATAAATTTTGCTTGACCTTATAGTCTAGTGGTTATAACTTAGTTACTTTATCTGATATTATACCACATATGATTTTGATTATTTTTTACAAAAGTATGTTAGTTCATAAAGTTAATGAATGAGTACTATTTGCTTTCAACATCTTTTTCAGGTTGGTACCCGGAGATATATGGCTCCAGAGGTATTAGAGGGTGCTATAAACTTCCAAAGGGATGCATTTTTGAGGATAGATATGTACGCCATGGGATTAGTCCTGTGGGAACTGGCTTCTCGCTGTACTGCTGCAGATGGTAAGGGAAAAAAATTTTTTAAAAAAAGATACATATGCCTACTACACATGTATGAAAAGGGATGATTATACTCAAAGGTAATATTTTAAAGTACACATTTTAATTTTTTAAAAATAGACTCCAGGAGGTGGTAGCTTAGAGAATTTAGGAGGCAGGGGAGAGGCGGGCAGGATGTATGGGTCCTTCACCTTGCCAGATGTTTTCTTGGACACTTAACATAGGTTATTTCCTAAAACACCTTTGGAGGTAGTAATTATCTGTTTTACACATGAGGAATTTGAGGCTCAAATTTTAAGTAGATATTAAGTAGCTTGCCTGTTTTAGCCTTTAAGTGGTAAATGGTAAAACCTAGATTTGAAACTCTGACCCAGATGTAGGGAGAAGGCTGTACTGTTAGTTCATGTGGGTCCTACCCCAGGTTCTAACTCAACTCCTCTTGGCCAGAGGAAATGCATGTAGAGTTGAGAGACTTTTGCTCCCAGGACATTCAGGCTGAGTATGTCATATACCTGACTAACCAGTGTGTCCTCTGACACATAACCAAGCAGGTGTGTAGATATACCACTGATTAAATTCTGTCTCCTTAAAGCTTTGAAAGTGTGTTCTGATGTAGACATTATTGTGAATGTTTGCTTGCATAGTACCTGGGTTCTAAGGATTCATGTTCTTTGTTCTTGTTAGTGAGGTCATTGTTCACATCCTATAAATACTTGCATTGACTGATTGATAATAAATCTGCATACTATGTTCCTGGTGTGAGATTTATAGTACTGTAAGTACTAGGTCTTAGTGCTCTTCACAAAACCTCTCTACTCTCTTCAGTTATGTTAGTTTTTGCATGTGAGAATATAAGGCAAACTTTGTTAAACTCCTAAACAAATGTAAATTAACTTGATCTGGTGTTTTATATTTTAACTTATAATTGCCTAAAAACTTCCCGTGGATTGTCAAAGACCATAGAAACTGGAATATTTTGAAAGGTATAACCAATTTAGCCTATGTTTACAAGAATACTTGCCGAGTATGGGAATAGTCTTAGTGCAGGACAGACTACTCTGGTATATGAAACTTGACTTGGGGAGCTGTGCTTTTAAAGGAACTTATTAGAACACTAGAGGCCCGGTGCACAAAAATTTGTGCACTCGGGGGGTTCCCTCAGCTCGCCCTTTGCCATCTCACAGTTTGGGACCCCCTGGGAGATTGGGCCTAAGCTAGCAGTCAGACATCCCTCTGGCACCTGGGAGCCCTCGGGGGATGGCCACTTGCCAGCGGGGAGCAGGCCTAAGCTGTAGTCGGACATCCTTAGCGCTGCTGAGGAGGTGGGAGAGTCTCCCATCACCACTACTGTACTGGCAGCCGTCAGCCTGGCTTGAGGCGGAGTAGAGCTCCCCCTGTGGGAGCGCACTGACCACCAGGGGCAGCTCCTACATTGAGTGTCTGCCCCCTGGTGGTCAGTGTGTGTCACAGGGACCAGTCATTCCCAGTAGTTCTGCTTAGAGTCAATTTGCATATTACCCTTTTATTATATAGGATGCTCAGGAATGGACAGTCATTCACTCTTCCAGACAGGGGACTTGGTATGGGAGTGGATACAGAACCTAAGAAAGTAGGAAGCAATTTAGATATAATTTAAGTTTGTAGGTCTGTAAGAAGAAGAGTAAGCTGTTCAGTGTATTTGGCTGTAATTGGAAGTACATTTATTCTGGGTATTTATGGAAGCAAAATTAGATGAAATGGCAGATATATAGGAAAATACATCTTATAAGAACTTTATTAATATGAACTCTCTAAAGCGAACTGTTAGGTATGGGTACACAGAGCCCCGTCCTTAAGTAATGTAGTTTCATTAAGGTGGCAGATTTTTTTCTGGGACTATTAACTCTAGAGTAAGGTAAGTGTAGATTGTCTAGCCCAGTGCTTGGTACATAGATATCCAGTAGATATTTTTGGATAAATGTAACACCTGAGAACTACATGTAAGGAAATGTTATGAGTTTAGATTGAGAAAATTGTTGTTACTGAGAGGAGGATTTACCAGGGAAGTTTTTATGGAAAAGGCTGGCTGCTCACATTCCTTGGATGCTTGGCATGTACTGTGAAGTACTGAATTGCAGTCAGGCATTTCTAATCCTTAGTCAGAAACTGGGGCAGAGGACAGTGTGGATATTGCTAAAGTGAGTGCTTTAAAATTTCTTGATTATCTAATTGTTGATTCAATTCAGTGATTCTCAAACTAATGTGTATACCAAACCCCTGGAGGCCTTGTTGATTCAGATTCTGACTAGAGGTATGAATTAGGCCTGATATTTACGAGTTACAAGGTATACTGGGTCAGGCCAGTGCTGCTGCCCTCTGGACCACACTCAAGAGGAGGAGGAGGGGTGGGATAAGATGCCTTAGGGTGACAGTGCTGTCACTGCAGGGGTTCCCGGAGAGGCTGTGACCAGGCATCAGAAGTGCTTACATTTAGAGAGGGTGGGGTTAGATGCCTTTCTTCATGACTTACTATTTGACTTAGATTCTTTCCAGGAGAATTTAGTGCATTTAAAGAGCTTGTACAAGGTTTATGTCTATGTATAGACACAGCTTGACACTAAAATTGCTGATTAGTGACAGGCTTCTGTCAAGGGGAGAAAGCACAGACTGTAGTCATTCAAAAAATTCAAATGCCAACTCTACACTTAACAGCTGTATGTCCTTGTGCAAATTAGGGAACTTTTCTGAGCTTCCTTATTTGTAAAATAGATGTAACTCGACCTTCAGTCTGTGAAAGTAAAATGGAAATAATATATGTAAAGTTTCTGATCAGGAGAAAAGTGCATCAGATATTAGTTATTGACTCCTGACTGCGTTTTCCAGTTTGAGTAGGCCTAAGAAACCAGGAATCACTTAAAATACTGAAGAAATCTTGCTTGTCTGTGAAGGCAACATTCTGAATTGTTGGAAACCCTGTGTGGAGAGTGTTTTGATTTGAAAAACAGTGTCTTTTTTTGTCAGCTCTTGGGAGGGCAGAGGCAGACTCTGAGGTACAGAGCCCTCATGTGTAGCCTGTGGAGAGTCAGCATTTCATAGGTCAGAGATGGTTGTAACAGGCCGAGACGCAGGCTGCAGCAGCGGCAGCACCATTGTTTACAGCACCTGATCTGAACTGCGAGAGGAGTGGGTTCCCAAGTGATTTGCAAGTATCAGTGGTTCCCTATATCCTACATACGCATGGAGATAACCAGTACTCATGGAAGGATTAAGAAAGCTCCTTACAGTCCTTTGCAAAGTCACATGCCAGGTCAGACCTGACTTCCCCTAAGCTGGAGTTTGGGTCACACTGTGTGTAAGTCTGGCTGAGAGTGCTTCTCTCATTGCAGCATAGAACAGCTGGGATATGTGATAGTGTTTTAAAGTTTGCTCACTTTGGAAGAATTAAAAGATTTTCCCCCCATTTTATTTACACTTTAGGACCTGTAGATGAGTACATGCTGCCATTTGAGGAGGAAATCGGCCAGCATCCATCTCTTGAAGACATGCAGGAAGTTGTTGTACATAAAAAAAAGAGGCCCGTTTTAAGAGATTATTGGCAGAAGCATGCTGTAAGTTACGCATTTAGCTTGTCACATGAAATCCCAATAAAATGCTTTGCAGAGGAATGATTTCTGGGAGGTGATCTTCATCAGAATACTCTGTTCTAGAAGCAAGATTGTGCACTCACAGGGGAGATAATGCAGTCACAGGGCCTTGCGGGCTCTCATCCCTCTGTGGTCCTGTGCAGATGAGTATGTCTGTCTCCTGTTTGGAAAAGGAGCTCCTGGCTCTGAGCCAGTCTGCGAATGATGGGGTAACCCTGCCGATCACCACCTTCCTATGTGCTGCCATTTAAAAAAAGCAAAACACCCAATTTTCTCTCTCCAAGGGCATTTGTTTTAGAATTTTGATTTGTGGTTGCAGGATTCTCAAATTCTTAAAGGATGCTCTGAAACTAGAGACTCGGGGGACACAGGATGGGACATTATTGTAGTTATTTTGACCCTAGATATAACCAGGGTCAAGGATAAAACCAAGTAGGGCATTCTCAAGGATAACTTTCAAGATAGAAGTTGCAAGATAGAAATGCTGATTGTGAATGTAGACCTCCTATAGCCTTGGTTTTGAATCCACCTCAAAGGTTAGCACTAAAATGACTTGGTTTATGAACAATGGATAGCAATTTTTGGATTGAAAAAATGAATCACCTACTCTGATAATCTCCAGTGCTAAAAAAATTTTCTTTCAGTGCTTCTCTTATTCTTAATGTTCCTGTGTACATTAGATGCTAAAAAATGAACACTGGCAAAGAGCAAACTTGGTTAATCTTGACACTTTCTTTGATCCACAAAAACAGCAACTTGTTTATGGAAGTTTTATTCTATTTCCTAATAGAAAACAAAAATCGCCATGGTGTTTGAATATGTTTTTCCTTTCTAGGGAATGGCAATGCTCTGTGAAACAATAGAAGAATGTTGGGATCATGATGCAGAAGCCAGGTTATCAGCTGGATGTGTAGGGGAAAGAATTACTCAGATGCAGAGACTAACAAATATCATTACCACAGAGGACATTGTAACAGTGGTCACAATGGTGACAAATGTTGACTTTCCTCCCAAAGAATCTAGTCTATGATGGTTGCACCATGTGAACACATTGAGAAACAGGACTGTGAACTGGAGCTGCTAAGCTAACAAAACTGCTTACAGTGTATTTTCAGTGCGAAATGAGCAGGAGGTCTCCTGGACACGTCGAAAAGAAGACCCTTGTTCAAAATCGTGGCTCTGGGAGACTTACGGCACTGCCTATAGCAGAGACGTGAAAGGACGAGATGAAGAGAAACATTGCAAACTCTATAAACTTTTGAGAAAGTGTACATGAAGAATGTGGCCCTCTCCAAATCAAGGCTCTTTGGACCTGGCTAATCAAGTGTTTGAAACTGACTTCAGATTTCTAATGTCTGTCAGAAGACACTAATTCTTTAAATGAACTACTGCTATTTTTTTTTTAAATCAGAAACTTTTCATTTCAGATTTTAAAAAGGGTAACTTGTTTTTATTGCATTTGCTGTTGTGTTTCTATAAATGACTATTGTAATGCCAATATGACACAGCTTGTGAATGTTTAGTGTGCTGCTGTTCTGTGTACATAAACAGTCATCAAAGTGGGGTACAGTAAAGAGGCTTCCAAGCATTACTTTAACCTCCCTCAACAAGGTATACCTCAGTTCCACGGTTGCTAAATTATATAATTGAAAACACTAACAAAATTTGAATAATAAATTGATCCATGTTTTGTAACAAGGTATTACAAATTCACTGTGTTATTTAAGAAAAAAAGGTAAGCTATACTTAGTGCCAACAGTAAGTGGCCATTCATAAAGCAGTGTTTTAGCTTTTCTTGTGCTAGTTTGTAATTTTAGGAAAAAAGTGCTGTTCCTTGAATTGAAAAATGGTGGCATTCCCCCTTCTTCCCATGTTTTAAAGCTTCATCTTATCTCCAGTTCCCAAAATATTGTGTTTTTACCTAAGTATTTTTTTTTTAGGCGTGTTGTGTTTGGGGAATATTTGGAAATTTAAAGCATGATTTAAAATTTTTAAGTGAGCTGTGACACTGGAAAGCTCTTCATTTTTATTCTTTTAAAATAGATTTTTTTCCTATTTATATATGTAAAATTGTAGTGTATTTCTTTTCACCAAACAGTGTGTGGGACATTCTTTATCACTGTTTTAGGATCACCTCAGGAAGTGTCATTACCCAGAATTCCTCATTCTCTGCTTTGAGACTTGTAAGTTTATCACCATATTTCTGCTTGGTGCCATTTTGTCAGAGTAATATTTGATGTCTGTGGTATGTAAAGAATTATCCTAGGATAGAGATTGTAAATTTTAAGCACAGATTTCAGATGTTACCGCTTTAAAACAAATCAGGGATAACAAATTAAACCTGTAATTTAAAATATGCAATGACATTTAGAGGTAACCAATATTGAAAATAGGTCACATATAGCCGTCTCCTCCTGCAAATTGTTCTCACAACTGACTCTGATATTAATTTAAGATAGTTCATTCCTTACCCTTGATAAGAAAATGGAATTGATGGTAGGCGTCAAAGTGCTTTTCAAAACAGTATATACCATTAGAATATAATTGGATTGTTTCCCAAATTATTCAGGCCCAAGTAAAACAGTCATTTCCTAAATTTCTAGATTACTGACCACCAGTATTACTCTATATACTTTTTGTCAGGTCATTTTAAAATTCAAACATTAACTTCATAATTTTTTACATGTCACTGTCAGGCGCTCACTGTGAATGTGTTATCTTTAAATGGCTATTTAATCACACAGTACACTACATTTTACATATGATATGCACTTACTCTCTGGGAATAGTAAGTTCTATTATTTAAAAATAATAAATAGGTCAACACTCTAAGCAGGGAGGGAAAAAAAAGTAATAGCATTGTTGCCCATGTGCCACACACCATCTAGAACATCCTCTTGGTCACATCAAGGTGCCCAAGTTGTCAAGTCATTTTTAAGAATTCCCATTTCAATGTTGAGTTCACCTCTTTAGTTGAAAAAGAAATTTGCCTATCAATTTCTTGATACAATTTTGCATTCACTTTGAAACTAATCAAGAAAGGAAAATCAGAATGTTCACATGAAAATTGTTAATCTCCTGAAGACTACGTTACATCTGCTCTAAACATTTAATCCTAATTTTAAAAGTTAAAAATCCAAAACAAGAGGAATATTTGTCTTATGTGGGTACTTAGAGGTAAATTTTATAAGACCAGTTATTCCCAAAATAAATTTTTCTTGTTAGAATTTTTTTTTTAGAAATCTGGGTATTGTACTTAACCAATTTTAAAGCTTTGTATCCTTTTGAGAACGTTATTAGAAAAACTTTTGTAGTTACATAAGAATGTTCTGGTGACTACCTTGTCCTGATACCCAGTCTCATTAGAACTTTCTTTTGCAGGGCATTTTCATGTTTGGTTTACAGTTGGGGCAGAGTGGGCAAGTTAATAAAATGTTTGAGCTGGGGATACTAAAAAAAGAAAGATCAAAGAATGAGAAAAAAGACTTTGTTTGGGGGTAAATGGACCCCAATACTTTTTTCCTCATGTATGGTGCTCCTTATGATTTGTCTTGTATTTTGCCTTTCTGAAACCCATCGGATTGCTGCTCTAACTTACACTCTTTACCTTGCCCAGATCTTCATCTAAAGAATGCTTTATGAGCAACTGCCATAGGACTGATGATGGATTAACCGGTATTTGGCTTTATTCGAAGTCAATGCCCTGCACAGCTCTTGTATGTATTTTAGATGCTAGGAGGTTTTCAGCATGTGTTGTGTGATTCTTGTTTGAGTGTTTATTATAGATATCTTGTGAGTTCTAGAACAGAGACTGTGCCTCTCAATTGTTGGTCCCATGAACTATCGTGGTGACGGTTTTGAAAATACTAATCAGGAAACAACCCCAACAAATTTGGAATTTAAAATAGAATCATGTACCATCAAATTAAAAAAGAATCTCTTTCCCCTTTCCTTACCCCTACATAACAACTGCATTTAAGTAAAATGCAGGTGCTATGGGGAAAAACCCTGGCCAGATGATAGTTTGGTGGGATAAAGTGATTACTGTTTTTTTAAAAAAACTGCTTCACCATAGATATTTTCCAGTTTCTCTTTTTTACCTTTCTAAAAAAATTACTTTTTAGGAACATTTGGTATAATGTGCATAAATTATTTACTGATTTATGGGCAAAATGATACAAGTAGCATTTTGATTGAACATCATTTACCTCAGATATTCAACCAGCAGTACATTTTTTATGCAGTCTAAACCCATATCCTATTTGTTACCTCTCAAAATATTGGAAAGCAATTATTTAGCTTTACTCTGTATTTCTTGTCAGTGTTTTGGGCACAGGTTGTTGTACTACTGTCAAATTGTACTTGCTGTTTTTTCTGCAAGTATTTAACAAAAAGCTAAAAAAAAAAAGCCCCATTAAACCCCACCTTGGATAAGTGATTGTTAAATATTGTACAAATAAAATGTATGCTATTCCCATTCCATCCCCAAGTTAAATAAAAAAAAGTGAATATAGTATGATTTGCATATGCAGTTTTTCTTTAGCTATATATGTTCTTTTTAAGAAGGGAATAGTAGCTTTGTAATTTATAGTGAGGCTTCTACCTTGAGATTTGCATGAATGGGGATAATGGTGAAAGGAAGGCTTGTTATGGAATTTCCTTCCTTTGTCCTCTAAGCAGGTTGTATACCCACTGAAGTATTTGTTGGTCCTGCCAGTTTTAGGAAGCCAGAGGGCTAGCTGGCATTAGTTGTCTTCTTCATATGGAAATTTAAAAAATGTGGCTTAGGAAATAGCCCACAAAAATATATACTGTATTTTCTGGGGTATAAGACGATTTTTTAACCCAGGAAAATCTCAAAGTCAGGGGTCGTCAATGGAGCTGGACGGAGACTGCAAGAGTCTCCGGTCAGCTCCTTTTTGTGCTGAATACAGTCTCTGTCCGGACTTTTTAACCCAGGAAAATCTTCTCAAAAGTTGGGGGTTGTCTTATACGCCCAGTCATCTTATACGCTGGAAAATACGGTATTCCCAATTTGTAACCTGTTTACCAAGTGGATGGAAGAATTCTGGTATTTTCACGTTGGGTAATCAGTAATAGGAAGCCAACTTTCATTTATGTATTTAATGTTGCAAAAGTTTTGTTTATAATGTGGTTTTTGAAGAAAGGGGGAGTGGAAAAGCCTCACAATGCCACATGAAGTGTCACAGTTCACACAGATTCTCAAAAGTTATGGTGGTCTGCATTGTCTTCTAAACTACATGAAAATGGGAACAATGATGGAATCTACAAGAATATTGGAATTGTTTTCCACAATGTGTTCTGCAAAACACTGATTTATCTTTATCAGGAAGATATAAATATCTCTATATATCTAATAAGCATATGCTATCATACAGCACAAAAGTGACTTTGCAGATGTGATAATGCTAAGGAACTTGAGATAGGAATATTAATATTATCCTGAATGATCAAGCGGGGTCATTTGTAATCACAGAGGTTTTTAAAAGAGGGAGGCAAGAAAGTCAGAGCCAGAGGAACAGATATGACAAAGGAAACAATGGTCCTCGTGATATGCCACCATGGGCCAAGGAACGCAGGCAATCTCTAAAAGCAGGAAATGGCAAAGAATGGGTTCTCCCCAAAAGTCTCCAGAAGGAACCAGCCCCACCAAGACATTGATTTTAGCCCTGTAAAAACACATTTATACACTATACACTTAATATATATAGCATTATGACATAGTAAGTTTGCACAACAGGTTTTCATTCCTCAGAGCCATTCATATGCATGTGCACATGAACTGGAAAGTTTCTTTTTTTTTTAATTAAAACATGAGGCTTGGTACGTGAAACTTGTGTATGGGTAGGGGCACGGGGGAGGGAGTCCCTCAGCCCAGCCTGCATCCTCTCCAGGGAGCGGGCCTAAGCCAGCAGTCAGCCATCCCTCTCACAGTCAGTGAGCCCTTGCTCCTTACCGCCTGCCGGCTCACTGCTCCTTATGTGCTCAGCTTGCTGCTCCTTAGCACTCCCACCACTGCCACTGTGCTCGCTAGCCGTGAACCCAGCTCCTGCATTGAGCATCTGCCCCCCTGGTGGTCAGTGTGTGTCGTAGCAACTGGTCGCTCTGGTCCTTCTGACATTAACAGGTTGCTTAGGCTTTTATTATATAAAAGATTTGTCTTATAAGTTTTTGTTAGGGCACATGGGGGGGAGGGATCATGGGTAAAAACTGCACTGAATTATTCTTCCACACCTTGTTTTCAATCTAATGACCTAAGAAGGGGATGGTTTGCTTTCTGTTTCATTGAGTATGAAAACCCACCTTGCTGCTTAATTTTTTAATCTGTATACTTGAATGCTGATGGATCTAACGTAGCTCATATGTACCAGGAAGGCAGAGAAGGGAGGGCTCTCAGTCTTTTAGTGGTGTTTAGTGTAATAAAAATTTGTAAACCTCAAGTCAGTTCTTCAAGTATTTTTACAGTCAGTGCCTTAAAATACTTTAGAAAAAATTTTAAAGGGTCAATTTTAGCTCAAGTATAAAATAAAATCTTTGCTTCTAGTAATAGTGAAAGCTATCATGTTGGCAAAACATCCCCTAAAAATCTGCAGAGCACTGCACAGAACTAGTATGTAAGCCTTAGATTTATTGAGACCGCTGAAAAACAAGTAACAGTGATCTGAAGACTTAGTGAGGGGCAGGGCATGACTGGCTAAGTGTGTAGAACAATAGGTTGTAACTGTTGCTTTTATTATGCACAGATATTTCTATTCTATGCCCAGGACTTCTTAAAAACCAGATAAATCATTTCCTGGAGTATTCTTTAAAAAATACATGGTAAGAAACCTTTGCTGGGTTTCACGCCTTAATAGCAGGGACTTTGATATCAATAAACCCGATTTGAAGCGGGCTCTGTCATCATTCTCTAACTGTGACTCTGGACACTGCCACCGCTGTGCTAGATTTTTCATCTTCAGGTAACGGCACTGAAACATCCTATTGTCTTTGACAGTTACAAGTATTACAAAACTGCACAAGATTAGGGACAGTGCCTCTGTAATAAACCTTCCATGAAAACCAAAGGCAATAAAGTAATCCTGAAAAAATGAAGTCACTAACACTTAACGAATGCTTATTATATTCCACTTTAAATATATGGCTGTATTAGCCTGTGGATTCCTGAATTCATAAGGTGATCCTTTGGCTGACAGTTCCACATTCCTCTTGTGATTTACTTTTAGTTATAGATTTAGTTAACACTGCCAAACATTTCCCAGTCTTTGTGAAAGTGGTTTTTTCAGGAATTTCATAAAGTACCTGTTTAAAAACATGAATTTTGATCATTTTGGACTAGAATAGGCCCAAGGATCTGCGTTTAAGAACACCCTTCAACTCTTCAAGGGATTCTGTAGTTAGTATAAAGTACCACAGTCTGGAGGAAAATGTCCAAACTTTTGGCATGTGAAGCATCTTCTAGCCAAACTGGTCAGGCTCCTGAACTAGACCTGGGTCTGAAATAGAATCCAACATTTCCATGGTACAGAAAAAAACTTAAAAAATTACTCATTACATCTCAATGCTTGCTGTTGTTTCTTTAATGCTTATAAAAACATTGGCTGCTAGACTGATATGAACATTTCAAATGTAACACAAAAATACTTCATAACTATTAAGTATATGGTTCAATACCTAAGAAATAGTCACATTTATTTTTTTGAACTTCTAATTCAACATAGTCTAAATTACTGGAATTATAAATCATATAACTGCTCATGATTTAAAGGCATGACATAGCCAAGAATACTACTTGTGTAACAGTTCCCTATAAATACAAAAATACATGTCTATAAATAGAAAAAAATGTATTAACACATCTTACTAAAGGACAATAGCTTTTAGTTCTTTAGAGAAGTCTGCCTGAAACTACGTTACCTAAGCCATGGGTTATATTTATAACCAGCTTAGTGAGGATGTTGCCCACTGCCTAACATCTGTAGGACAGTTGGGGTATTTCTGCAAAGCATTCATAATTTGAGTATTATCCAAAAGTAGTTTCATCAGCTGGTACTCTCTCTGTGTATTTACTGAAGTTCTTTCCACGGGCCTTATTAATTCTAATTGTTGTAAGTGTTCAAAGGCCTGAAAGATGAAAAAAAGAGTTTAGGTTCATTAGAGGAACAACCCAGAGAACAGTTAAGGATTTTGATCAGTTGTGGAATAGAATGCCAGAAAACATAACTTAATAGAAATCAATAAGGTTCAAAAACAACTCTCCATCAACTTCATAAAAACTTGTATATCAGGTGAAGCAGCATCAATATATAGTTATGTCACTATGTTGTTGAATGTAAACAGGACACATTTTAATCCAGTCTGCACACTATGATTTTTCCTGCTCATTTTTTGTTTCTGATCTTATTCTATATATCTCCTACTAGTGATGAAGTTAATGAAGGGTTTCCACTAAGTCCATTACTTTTTTACTAAAAATTACTCAAATTGTACCTTTGTAAGACTGCTGTGTAAATTTAATGCAGCTGAGAGGAAAGAGCCCTAGGCACATAGCAAGCCTGTCAGCTGACCTTGTGACTCACCAGAATGGAGGAGAGGGGCCAGCTCCTGTTCCGTAAGGAGTCTGGTGGAAACTGCCACCACCTGTCAGAGTTTCCTTCCATCTTCCCCACCTTAAAAGGGCTTTCATCTGTCCGTTTCCTCTTACCACACATATTATGTCTTTTTTTACCCTGATGATTGTTTTAGGTATTTTAAAAGATTATGAAAAAAACCATTCAGTCATGACATACTAAATGTAAATACTAACATTAGAATTGATTCCTGAACTTTCTATTCCTACAGCTTTATTGTGAAAAATATCATTAGAACATATTCTCTATGTATCATAAAAATTCTTCTGATGAAACAGAAATAGCTCAGATGCCACTTCTGAAAATGAGAAAAATACAAAAGGCTGGGACTGAATAAAATTAAGGCGATTTAAAATATTTATAGGCAGCAAAAATGTTTGTTTTTTAAATGTAGAAACTCCTAATAATGTAAATGCTCAGATACCTTTTTCCATTTCCAACTCCCAGAAGCCATGACTATCAGGGAGTCATGGGTATTAGGAAGGGGGAGAAAACCCACCTGCATTGTGCTAGATATGCTTCCCCTTGTGAAGAAATGGCAGTGCCCCAACACTTTTTGGTTGCTACAAGAAATAAAATTCTGACTACATGGGTCTACGTGGGATGCTAAGGGATATATGAGTCCATTGCTTTAAAACACAAAGGCTTTTTCTCACAAAGTCCTCTAGAGCTGTGCTGTCCAATAAGGTAACCACTAGCTACATAGGGCTATTGAGCATTTGAAATGTGGGACTCGACTTTTAATTTTATTTCATTTTCACTAAGTTGAATTTAAAAGCCGATGCTTGAGTCAATAAAAAAATAGCTGTTTAGAACAATTTCAATATGTAAATATTTCTTTGTAAAATATATTTTTATTGATTTCAGAGAGGAAGTGAGGGGGAGAGAGAAATATTAATGATGAGAGAGAACCATTGATCAGTTGCCTCCTGTAGGCTCCCTACTAGGGATGGAGTCTGCAAACGGGGCATGTGCCCTGACAGGGAATTAAACTGTGACCTCCTGGTTCACAGGTCAATGGCCAACCACGCTCAGTGGTTGCTCAACACCACCTGGGCTACATCAACTTCTTTAACTAAAATTTTATGGAATCTAAAGAATATTTCCAATGAATATTTAGGGACTATTTTGGTATATTAAGTTAAATGAAATTTATTATTAAAATAAACCACTTTATTTTCTTTTTTGTTGCTACTAGAAAATTGATAATTATATTATATGGCTCACATATTTTTAGTGGATAATACATATTACACAAGAATAAAGTTTCTCAAGCTTTAAAACCCTTGTGTCACCCAACCCCTAACAAAACCTTCTCTGTATGCTTTCACTGGCCAGTGAGATTTCGCCTGTTGGTTTCTTAATGGCTCATGTCAGCATTTTTGTAGCTTTTTACTGCTAAAATTATAGAGCCAAACCTTTAGTATAAAGGGATGGAGCTGTGTATTTCACAGACTATAAATAAGTTTCTTTTCAGGATGTAAGTGTTAGGAACAGACAGTAGAGGGCAGTATACTCCCACAAACCAAAACACCTGGCTGTTAAAACTTTGTGCAACTATGATATATAGGCCTTGAACAATGCTGGGGTTAAGGGAGACAACAACCCTCCACACCCAGTCAAAAATCCCCATAAAACTTTGACTCTCCCAAAACTGGAAGCCTTACTAATAACAAACAGTTGACTGACACATATTTTGTATGTCATATGGTTTATATACTATATTCTTACAATAAAAAGTTAGAACAAAGAAATCTTAAGAAAATTATAGAAAAGAGAAAATACATTTACAATACTTACTGAAAAAAAACACAAAAAAACCCCATGTATAAGTGGACACTGTTTAAACACCCATGTTGTTCAAGGGTCAACTAGACAATCAAATTGGATATAAAAATATACCAGCCTGCAGAAAAATAACAGTGAGTCTTACCTTCATGACAACCGGTTTCTCAAAATTATAGACGGAATGGGCTTTCCTTTGAACAAACTTCTGAAACTCTGGACAGAAAGCAATGACAAAGTCAGTATCTTCAATAAGCAGTGGGGTAGAGTCAGAAAGAAACTAGCGAAGTCTCATCTCACCATTATAGACCATTTGAAAATTAAAGGGCTCCTCTTCATAGATGTCATTTAAATGTTTCATTGCTATTATAAGACAGATTTCCAAGACTGACAGACCTATAGTAAAAGGGAAACAAACTATAAGCTTATAGTTTACTTACCGATACATAAGACTGAAATAACTGTCCCTCAAACAAAATGATAAAGTGAAAGGGTGGAGAGCGGTCAAAACCCCCCAGGTCCAAATATGTTTCAGTTACTACTATCTATATTATCTTAAGCAAGTTACTCAACTTCCCTGAGCTTAGTTTTCATATCATCAGAATAAGAATCTTTCTAACTTACGGAGATGTTAGAAGAATTACATACGTATCATATGGTCCACAATAAACAAACTGTGCAATCATATGTAACTTTAAGTCACACAGGGCTCTTGATTATTCAAAGAATCCTTAAATTCCAAGAAACTATATCTAAATTCTTTTTCCTAAAGAGATGGCTCATTAGATTCTCAAAAGTAACAGTAAACCCCCAAAATAGCAAAAAGGCCATGCTCTTCATTAGCACTCGGTGCAGTAAGAATACCTGCAATACAGTCTTAGCTGGACTTCCAATGTGGCAAGGAAGGCAGTGTCAGTTCTTGGGGACTTTAAATGGGAGTGACATCACCTTATAAAGGGCTGAGTTAAAGGCAGTGTGGATATAAAAGTAGTCTGTGCACTATGCCCAAGGTTAATTATGAAATGCACTCCATTACACAAACCTATAAAAATTATTAATCAAGTAGGTTTCTCACCATGTACAATATTTGCTTTAGAGTCCATGCTACAAAGCTGGTTTGCTTCTATCAAATCTGCTGCAGTGACAAATGGGTGGGATGTGGTTACACGACTTAAAGCAAGCATCTAGGAAAATGAGGATCAGAAAAACAATTACATCTTTACTTGGGAAATGTGGCAGTATTACTGAACTACACTTTTTAATTTGGAGAGTCTACTCTTATGAAAAGTATTCTCTCATATTTAGCTGTACTAAAATTTAGTATTTAAATTCACATGCCATCTTATCTAATAAAAGAGTAATACTGAAATTGACCATTTCTACGGGACACCTAAGCCACGCCCACCAGCCAATCAGAGCGGCCGTATGCAAATTAACCCATCCAAGATGGAGGCCGGCTGTCGAGGAGCTAGAGTAAACAGGAGGCTTCCGTTGCATCAGGAGTAAACTGTCTGCCTAGGCCAGCTGGGCCTCTCTCTGCTCACAGCAACATAGTTGCAATTATAGAAGCCACGGAGCTGAACCAAACAGGAGGCTTCTGTTGCACCAGCAATGGAGGAAACTGGCGGCTTAGGCCGGCTGGGTCTCTCTCTGTTCATGGCAACATTCTTTCAATTATAGAAGCCACTGAGCTGAAGCCAACAGGAGGCTTCGTTACCTGCTTAGGCCTTGGCTTAAAGCAACAGTTTCAATTATAGAAGATAAATAAACTCCAGAAACCTGCTTCCGGCCAGCCTTCCTGGGAAGTTGGGTCAATGGGAGCTGTGGGCAGCCTGGAAGCCTGAAAATGGCTCTCAGTCCCGCACTCAGGCTGCCGAGGCACCCCAGTAGGGACACGAACCCTGAAGGGACTGTGGGCAGCCTGAAAATGCCCCTCAGCTCCTCACCCAGGCTCCCAGGCACGCCAGTAAGGACCCGAACCCTGAAGGGACTGTGGGCAGCCTGAAAACGGCCCTCAGCCCCGCACCCAGGCTGGCCACACCCCAATGGTGAGGGTCCACACTGGGGGCTTGGCCAGCCTGCAAACCGTCATCAGCCCCTCACCCAGGCTGGCCAGGCACGCCAGCAGGTGGACATCTCCTGAGGGGTCCCAGACTGCGAGAGGGCACAGGCCGGGCTGAGCGACACCCTGAGTGCACAAATTTTTGTGTACCGGGCCCCTAGTTTTATCATAATGAGAAGTATGTATATGAATAGTTATGTTGCATGTATGTGTGGTGTGTGTATTCTCTATGTAAAGAAAGTTAATAGTCTAATTTTCGTATACAAATAATTAAAAATACTATAAAAATTCTTAATCCAAAAATTACTTTGTAAGAAAGACAGCTGTTAATGAAAATGGCAAGATGGGAGGGGTACTGAAAATGAGAAAGTATATACAAAAATGCTCTTAAATTTCCTCACCAAAAGCAGAAATGGGTAAGGAGAATCTGTAAATAAACATGGCAGAACCACAGAGTAAAGCAGGATACAAGCTTGAAGCCAGATACCTTGGCTTTGGGTTGGGTTTGCCATCTACCTGTGTGACCTGGGGCAAGATATTTAACCATGCCCTGGCTGGTTTGACTAAGTGGATAGAGTGTCAGCCTGAGAACTGAAGGGTCCTGGGTTTGATTCTGGTCGAGGGCACATGCCTAGGTTGCAGGCTACATCCCTAGTACGGGGTGTGCAGAAGGCAGCCAATCAATGGTTCTCTCTCATCAGTGAAGTTCCTATCTCTCTCTCCCTCTCCCTTCCTTTCTGAAATCAAACATTTATTTTTAAAAAAGATATTGCACCATAATAAGCCTCAGTTTCTTAAAAAATAAAGACAAAAATATCCAAGGGTAAAGTATAGACATAATGTACCCTAAATGGATTGGCTCAGTGGATAGAGCTTTGGCCTGCAGACTGAAGGTCCCAGGTTCGATTTTGGTCAAGTCAAGGGCAGGAACCTTGATTGCAGGCTCCTCCCCAGCCTGGGCCCTGGTCAGGGCATGTGCAGGAGGCAACCAATCGATGTGTTTCTCTCACATTGGTATTCCTCTCTGTCTTTCCACTCTCTCTAAAAATCAATGGGAAAATATCCTCCGGTGAGGATTAAAAAAAAGAAAAGAAAATAGACAATGTTGGTAAAGTAACTATAGTTCTCAGCTCAAGTGCTATTTAATAAATGATACCTATTATTATAATAAATGAAAGTGACCAAGAAGAAATTAATGAAACAAAATTAGTTTTTGCTTGAAAGATATTTGCCACAGATAATTTTCTAGAAACATTAGGCTAATGTCAAATACTCTTAATAAAGAGCTTTCATTTTCAGAATAAAGTACTTCTTCACTGATAATGTTTAAGCTTAAGATATTATTACTTAAGATGTTATTACTTTGTCTAAGACCATAACAAGATAGGATTTATTCAGGTATGCAAAACTAGTTCAACATTCAGAAGTCATGCAGTGCAACCCAACACTGCACAGGCTAAAGAAGTGACAACATAGATCATATTCATTGACAGAGTCAGCATCTGACAAATCCAGCATCCATTTATAATTAACTATCAACAAGATAAGAATAGCTGGGAATTAACGTAACTTGACAACAAATGTATAAACAACCTACAGCTTCCTTATACTTAATGGTGAAAGGCTGAATGCTTTTCCCCCAAAATAGGAAACAAGGCAAATATGTCCATCCTCACCAAACTTACTTAGGATTTTTGAGGTTTTAGATGTTGCAAGACAAGAAAAAGAAATAAAATATAATCAGATTGGTGAGGGGAAAAAACCCACCTCTCTATTTGCAGATGACATGCTTGTCTCAAGAAATCTAAAAAACTCCTTGAATGAGTTCAGCCAAGTTTGCAGAGTGCATCAACATACAGAAATCAACCACATTTCTATATACTAACAAAGAGAATGCTGAAACCAAAATTAAAAACAAAACATCATGGACAACTGCTCTAAAAAGTGAAATACTTTAAACACGTACAAAAAGGATAAAAAATTACAAGATAATGATGAAAGAAAGCAAAGAACTAAATAAAAAGAGAAAAGTACCATAGACAGACACTGGAGAACTCCATGAAGTAAACATGAAAATAATCCCAAAATTTATAGGTTTAATGAATTCCCAACATAATATAATTGTTTAGAGAAATAAAAGTGAAAAAAGTGATAAAAAAACAAAGCTAATACGAACCAATAGCATATGTAAGGACCGCAGGCTTTTGCTGACGTTGAAATGCTTCTGTAGGACTTCCTGCACACTTTTATCTTCTGAGAGACACTGGAGAGAAAAATCAAAGCAGAGTTAAGGAATCTTACAATTTAAAACTTAAATATAATCTTGTGCCAAATATACACTAGTTGGTGTACCTCATTAATTCTATTCATTAATAAATAGGTATTGGTCTGACTTAGAACACAAAAATTAAAATCAAATTTCTAGTTTATTGATTTTCTTCTTATCCTTTTAGATTATTTCAGTTGACACAGATAAAACACAATTCTCATTACCCATGAATTTTTGGTCTGAAAAGGGTATCTACACAGTGATACTAGTGGCATGATCAAAATGCAGTAAAAACACACAACAGAGAATAAGAGTTACTATACTTAGGAAAACAAAGTATGCAGAATGCTTATTGTATGAGTCAATAGATTAAAAAGAAAAAAGAACGTTCCAGTATATATATAAGAAACAGTACGAGTAAAGCAGAAAGATCGTGGCCAGTTGTAGTGACTGGCAAAATAATTTGTGTATGAAGACACAGGCAGGAAAACCCAATTGGAAGTGACTGTAACTGATCATACAAGAGACCAAGAAGGTTTGAATTAACAAAGTGATGTGAAAACAAGAGAAAATTAAGACATTTATAAAAGACATATCTGATGGAGAATCAACTGGTGAGAAATGGAGGACAGAGGTTAGAGAGATTAGAGGGGAAAGAAAAAATCAGAGATGATACCATGGCATACACAATGTTCTACAAGGAGCTGTGGTCAAGAAGTGAAAACTTGGATTATCAATGTTTAAGAAGCAGAAGGAAAGAAAGAAGCAAAGTAAAAGATTGAGAAAGATACTTAAGACTGGAAGAGAATAAAAGCAACAACAATGAAACCAAGGGAATAAAACTTCAAGAGGCAAGTGGTGATCAATGATATAAAACACTTTCTCTAATTAAGTTGAGATATATTCTTAGACGAAGTTAATGGCTTTGGAAATTCAGAGACCCTTTGAAAAAGCATTATCTAAAAGAGCCAACTGACTGCAGTAAATTAGGATTAATGAAAAATAAGGTACACTTGGCACTGAAAAAGATTAAATGAAAGGAGAATAAATTCAAAATTGACAGAGCCAAGAAAGCCTTGGGGAAGACTGACATTAATTTTTAATAAATCATCTGCAAAGAATAAGGATTATTTTTCTTAAAAAAGAGAGAAAACTAAGTACTAATTATTTCTGTATTTTCTAGAGCTAAAGCTACATGTCTCTCTCCCGCTGTAAGTTCTAATCTAATGAAATAAAGTTTTTTGCTCTCAGTAAAAGTATTATCCTAGTTATAGTCCCCATTTCCTTATGTTTTAGTTATTCTCTTTCTATTTGAAAGGGCTTACTGTCATTATTGATACCTTTTTTCATAAACAGCATCAAATATCCTTTGGAGATACATAAGATAAACTTAAAATAAAGCAAAGTAATTCACATAAAAAAGTCTTGAAAAATAACTGCAGTCCTGGCTTCTGCAATTATTGACTCTTATCAAATCCCTTATGAAGTTGATGTATTACAGTAAGAGCACTTAAGGAGGAAAGTAAATCCTCTGGGACAAATATATTGATGCAAGATATTTTCTTTTTCAGCAAGAATTCCAGGTGGCTCAGTTGGTTGGAGCACCCTCCCACACATCAAAAAGCTGTGGGTTTGATTCTGGGTCAGGGCGTATACCTAGGCTGCGGGTTTGATCCATATTTAGGGCATACAGGAGGCAACTGATAGATGTTTCTCTCTCTCAAATCAATAAAAACATATTTATGAGTGAGGATTAAAACATAAATAAGTACAATACTGTGCCAAAGAGTCTTTCTATACTCTTTACTCTGCCTTTCTGCTCATTATTTTTAGAGGTCTGAATCCAATGCCCCTTCTTTCTGAAGGTTATTATCTTCCTGCTTCCAAAATTAGTCTGCCTAAAAGAAGATCTATATGTGAACCATTAAAAAAAATGAAACCTCATATTTTTTATTTCACTTTAATTCAAACATTATAAACTGCCTGAAGATAGGGTTATTATTATCAATAACCACTTACTGGATGTCTATTACATTTAACTAGTTATGATAATTACTGAAGATATTAGAACTCAAGTTTTGAAACATGACTGAATTTCTTATGGTTGGGTCAGGAAATAATGTAAGGGGAATAAGACAGAGACTGACTGATATCACCACTCATAGGAATATGGGGTAGTTCCCAGAAATAAAGCAGACCCCCTCTGTTGCTCAGGGAAGCTGATACCTTTCCTTCTCACTGATGAACACATGAAAAGCTGCCATAGAAGCAGGTTCTCATGGTTGCAGTGTGGCAGGCTATGCCTTCTTCAGGTAAGAGTCTAAGCAGAATGTTACAGAATTACACCGGCACCTTAGGACCCATGCTGCTCCAGGGATAACTTAGAGGCAGCAGCAAATGTACTAATCTCCTACTCAGGCCCTGCTAAAACTTCTCACTTTTTGTTAACTAAATAGGAAAGGTTTAAGACAATCGGTAAATATTCCTTGAACTTAGCTATAGTACTTTGGAGAAATTTACCTAGAGGAGAATTAGCTATGGTTCTTTTAAATATTCATTTATACTGGGATTTCTCTTACACTGTCATGCTGAAAGTGTTTATACTCTGCTTACTTATTGACTCATTGGGGTAAAAATGATATTCAGAGGTCTAGATTCAACACTATCCTAAAGACAGTTCTTGGGTGAGATTCCATAGGTGACCTACACCATTGCTTTTGGTTTAACTTTGAAATCAGAAAAACTTCCTGGACAGTCAGCACTGAGAGAAAGAATAGCTCCCTTAATGCAGTCCCCACCCCACTCCCACTCATAGGACAGGGCCTCTGGCCATGGTCCTGATATATTTTTCAAGTGAAGTTCATTTATTAGCATACCAAAAGGTGGCAAATGATTAGGACAAGGGAAAAAAGTATTTGAACTAAGAGACTCAAACTTCAGTGGTACTAGTTTTACCTTATAAAAGTCTACAAGGTTGTCAAAAAGATGACAGGATAGTGCTCACAATCATTCCTACCATCTGCTGCTAAATTCAGAGATATAGGATCAGCAAAAAGGGGACCAAAAAACTTAGACCTAGCCACTCTACAACCACATGGTTACCCATTTTCTAAGTCATCCAGAGTTTGCTTAACCAGTAACCCCCACCATCTACTCCCTTGATATACATACCCATTCTAAGATGATCAGAATATAATATCTGGGAAGGACAGAAAGAGGGAATGGCATCAGTCATTTTAGGAAAGAAAGTGAACAAGGTTAGAAATAGAAGTCCTGGGACAGCACAAACATTTACTATGAAAGATTACATTTGAATCTCTAAAGCACTCAGAAAACCCATTGTTGTAACAAGATAGTCAGTTGAAGAGCTGCAGAAGATGAAAGTCTGTGAATCACTGAAAAGTAGATTCAAAGACCAGAGATTCCAGACCTTTGAAAAGGAAGGGACAATATGAAAGCACTAATTATAAAGTGCTCCTAAAAACTGTAATCTTAGAGTTAGATAGAGTATCAAAGAAAACGTGCCTGAGCTAACAAATATCTGGATCTCGAGAAAGATTAATTTGGGGAAGAAGTTGGAAAGGAGGACCCACACCTAATTATACCAAGGTACTATATATGAATTTTAAGGATAAAGGTAACAATTTTTGAATACAAATACATAAAGTTATATTAAAAAAAATAATATGGAATTATTAATCAGAACAAAGTATAAAAGGAAAAACAAAAATAATATGAAAAGTTTGTCCAGCCAGTGTGGGTCAATGGGTTGAGCATCAACCCATGCTCCAAGAAGTCCCTGGTTTGATTCACAGGCAGGGAACAAGCCTGGGTTGTGGGGCAGCTTCAGTCTCTCCCTCTCCCTTTCTCTCTCTCTAAAATAAAAACAAAACAAAACGTATTTTAAAAACTATGTAAAGCTTAAACTTTTTATGTAAAAACAAGTTTAGTTTTTGCACATAAAATCTGAATTGCGATAATATAGCAATAGAGGAGAAACCAAGATGGCGGCATAGGTGAACATTGGAATTGCTGCTGGGCACAACCACTTCAAAACCACAGCGAAAAGAAAAAAAACGTACACCACTCAGACACACAGGAAGGCTGGCTGAGTGGAAATTCTACAACTAGAAAGAGACTGAGACTCAGAGGAGGTGCGGAAATAAAGTGCAGAGGTACGGAGGTGTGCGCGAAGGGGCTCGCGGAAAGGGCTGGCAGCATTTCGTACCAGAGGAAGGCACAAGCTCCCAACAGCTCTGAATTCCAGTTTCAGGTGAGTTTCTGGGGAATCAGAATCTTACGGGGAGGAGCTGGACTGTCGGGCACCGTCTGGCACCAGGAGGAACTCCAGAGCGGCTTGAGACCTGGTGCCTCTTAGGGCAGGGCTGAGAATCAGCCATAGCTGGTTGCTCCACCCTGTAGATTCCCGGAGACCCGGCCTCAGCAAAGCTGCTTTTGCATATAGAAGGCTGGGAAGCCCCAGGCAGAAGCTAAAATAGCACCTCCTTGGAGTTCCAAGAGACTGTGTACCCAGTGGTCAGAGCGGGACCACCCAGTCTATAACTTCTCAGACTCATAAGGGACACACACTCAGGGGGCAGACTTAGTGGGCACCAAAGCCCCACTGAATTAAGTCTTGCCCCATAACGGTGTCTCCAGCATAGAAGTTCTCCCACCATAGACACAGCTGATTAAAGCCACTCTGTCAACGCAGGGAATCAGCCAAAATGAGGAGACAAAGAAACAGATCACAAATGACAGAAATGGCGGAAAGCAAATGACTGGATATAGAGTTCAAAACTACGATTATAAGTCTTTTCAAGAATATTCTAGAGACTGCCGATAAATTTAGTGAGACGCTCGAGGATATGAAGAAGGGCCAGTCACAAATTAAGCATACATTGACTGAAATAAAGAATAATATACAGAGATCCAACAGCAGACTAAAGGATCATAAGAATCAAGACAAAGATATGAAATATGAAGAAGCAAAAACCAACCAGCTGGAAAAGCAAAAAGAAAAAAGAATCCAAAAATATGAAGATAGTATAAAAAGTCTCTGGGACAACTTCAAAAATATCAACATCAGAATTATAGGGGTGCCAGAAGAAGAGAGAGAGCAAGATATAGAAACCTATTTGAAGAAGTAATGACAGAAAACTTCCCCTACCTGGTGGAAGAAACGGACTTCCAAGTCCCAGGAAGCGTAGAGAATCCCATACAAAAGGAATCCAAGGAGGACCACACCAGGACACATCATAATTAAAACACCAAGGGCAAAAGAGAAGGAGAGAATTTTAACACTTTGTAAGCGGGCATTTTCCCGCCACTGTGTGGTAGCGTTCGAAACACTTTCCTTTGTGCAGGGGTACATCACAAAAATTGCACATGTACCGCGTTTCACTGCATAGTTTATGAGCGGCACACACACACACACGACAAAGACATAAACATTTTTATTTTTGCCAGTTCCAAGATATGTTTCCTCATGTTCACTGACAGTCTCCCTGGTGGATCCGATTTTACTCGTTTCCCGCAAAAAATGTGTTAAAAGCAGCAAGAGAAAAGCAGTCAGTTACCTACAAGGGGGCACCCATACGACTGTCAGCTGATTTCTCAACAGAAACTTTGCAGGCCAGAAGGGAGTGGCAAGAAATATTCAAAATGATGAATAGCAAGAACCTACAACCAAGATTTCTTTACCCAGCAAAACTATCATTCAGAAGTGAAGGTCAGACAAAGAGCTTCACAGACAAGAAAAAGCTAAAAGAGTTCATCACCACTCAACCAGTATTATATGAAATGCTGAAAGGAATCCTTTGAGAAGAGGAAGAAGAAAAAGTAAAGATAAAAATTATAAACAACAAATACATATCTATCAACAAGTGAACCTAACAATCAAGTAAATAAAAAAAATCTGATGAACAGAACAAACTGGTGAATAGAATAGAATCAGGGGCACCGAAAGGGAATGCAATGACAATTCACAGGGGGAAATGAATGTTGGGGGTGTGGGAAGAGACTGGACAAAAATCATACATCTATGGATGAGGACAGTGGGGGGGATAAAGAAAGGTGATGGGGTAGGAACTGGGAGGAGGGGAGCTATGGGGGGAAAAAAAGAGAAATAACTGTAATAACATGAACATTAAAGATAAAAAAGAGAAAATATAAAAAAACTTCAAAAAAAAAGAAAGAGTATACCAATAAACTAGAAAGATGCAAAAAAATCTGAATTGCTATAAACTAAATAATTACTCTTGAGAGTTGGGACATAATAAAAACTTCTAACTTTTACCATGTATTCTTATGAATGGATTAAATTTTGTTCAATGAACTTTTAATTTAAAAAATGAAATGTGTCAAAATTACTAATGCTTACATGAGCAGACCATATTTTATGATTAAAAGAGGAATCAATTTCAGTTATGCAAGCAATGTGACTATGGTTAACTATATAGTATTGTACCCTTGAAATTTACATAAAGGATAGATCTTATGTGTTCTCACACTTAAAAAAAAATTACACCTATGTGAGGTGATGGATATATTTAATAGCTTAATTGTTGTATTTCACAATGTATATGTATATCAAAACATTAAGCTGAATACCACAAACATATACTGTTTTCAATTTGTTGATTATATTTCAACAAAGATGGGGGGGGGAATCATATAAGAGAAAAATAAATACTTTTTTATTTTGATATTGTTAAGAATAAAATCAATACTACTTTAATATAAAACAACTAGGAGCCCGGTGAACGAATTTCATGAACTGGGGGGGAAGGAGAGTTCCTCAGCCCAGGCTGCCTGCCCCTCTCACATATTGGAAGCCTTTAGGGGGTGTCCCACTGACGGCTTAGGTCCGCTCCCTGCTCCCCTTGGCAACCAGGCTAATCAGGGGAAGTCATCAACCCCATCACCCCCCTCCTACAGCCACTGCCAGTCATCGCAGCCACCAAGGTGTTTTCATCAACACGGACTCCAGTCCCTTCACCATGAAGAAATGACAACTTTCTTTAGGCATTTTCAAGATGTGCCTTTCATAGGATATGACATTTCTTTCTTTTTTTTTTTTACATCCTCACCTGAGGATATGTTTCCGTTGATTTTTAGAGAATGTGGAAGAGAAGGGAAAAACAGAGAGAAACATCAAAGTGAGAGGAACACTTTGATTGGTTGCCTCCTGCATATGCCCTGACCTGGGCCCTGGCCAAAGAGGAGCCTGCAACCTAGGTACATGCCCTTGGTCAGAATTGAACCCACACCCTGTGGTCGGCAGGCTGAGGCATTAGGCACTGAGCCAAACTGGCTACGGCAGGATATGACATTTCTTAGCCCTCCAGCAGCAGACCTTTGTTTTTTTCTAGAGGAGTATGGTGGAAAAACCCTAGATCGCCTTTACGGATTCTTATTACCCAAGCTACTAAGAATATTACCAGTGGCATACAGGGAGCTTAGCCAATGAGCAATCACTCTGATCTCCGGCTCTGTCCCTGCCCCTCCAATCCCAGCTCCACCACTTCCCAGGCCTGCAGCCTCTGGCCAAGGCTGCAGGCCTGGGCAGTAGACCCCCAGACCCCTGCAATCACTGGCTCTGCCTCTGCTCAGGCCTGCAGTCTCTGAGTGAGGCTGCAGGCCTGGGCAGAAGAAGACCCCAAAGCCCCTCTGATTGCCGCCTTCACAGAGCCCAGGCCTCTGCGATCACCAGCTCTGATCCTGACCCTTGCCATCGCCAGCTCTGCCCTTGCCCCACTGGCAGCCTCTGGCCAATGTTACAGGCCTGGGCAGAGGACCCCCAGACCCCTGCTTTGCCGGCTCCACCAGTGCCCAGTCCCCTGCAGGCTCCACCCCTGCCCCTCCGATCACTGGCTTTGCGGAGCCCAGGCCTCTGACCTTGCCCCTGCCCCGGCCTGAGTCCTCTGGCCCATCTTTTATGCCTGGGTAGGGCACCCTCATACCCCTCTGATCACCGGTTCTGTCCCTGCCTCCGCCCTTGCCCATGCCTGAGGCATCTGGCGAAGGCCTCTGGCCTGGGCAGGGGACTCCCAGCCCCCTCTGATCGCCTGTTCCACCCTTCGACCCCCACCCCCTGCCTCCCCCTCCACCTGCCTGGCTAACAGGCCTGACCACTTCAGTGGCGGGGCTGAGCCGGACTGGCAGCCGCCATCTTTGTGATGGAATGATACCTAATTTGCATACTACTTTTATTAGATAGGATCTTTTTTAGAGGCAGTGAATATAAATTGTGTAACTCTAATTATCCATACATCTAATCATCCTCATTAGCATTTAATACTATATACCAGTTTATCCAATGCTTTCAAAATGAAGGACTTTTTTAAAAATTATTTTTCACTTTCATAGGACCCCATATTTTTGCAAGATTCTACTATATGGGCTTATTTAGCAATACTGTTCTTCAATTATGTTACTGAATGAACTTCCTCTCCCTTTCTCCCTGCCAACTGAAATTTCTTGCCAGCCTAAGACTAACTGATGCCAATATGTTGGGCTGACGTAACAGTGGTCTGTAGAAGTTAAGCTTGAAGTGTAGGTAAATCAACAGAGTCCACATGTTTAGTAAATCTTGAAAACAACATATGAAGATACCTTGGTAGCTAACAACCTCAGGGCTCCATGGACTCCAATATGAATTTTGTCAATGTATATAATATAACCACAACTGCCAAATCCTGGACTGCCTTTTAACAGACATAATGAGATAAAAGCTAAAGTTCTTTATGAGAATTAGAGGGGCAAAAAACCCACATTGGATAGGTAGATATGAAATCACTAATATATTGCTAAACTTAAAAATTAAAATTAAAATAATTTTTGTGATGGAAACGCTTAAACAAAAAAACCCTAAAATATAAATCAGATATAAATAAAACAAAAATCTCAAAGTTTTTTTGAGAGAAAAAATTCAGGAGCTATGACATTTCAACAGTTTTTTAAAAGAAGATAACATGCACACACAAAAAGTATATAATTAGTATTCATGCAGTTTTATGCAATAGTACATTAGAAACTTTGTATTAATTCAGAAATTTTAAATATTTCTAAGTTTTGTTTTCAAATGGTATAGCAAGATACAAAAATCATTTTGATATTATTACTTTTGCTTCAAGTTACCTGAACATTCTCATTCCACTTCTCAGCAAAAAGTTTGTCTGGAAATTCTGCAGGTAGAGATAATTGTTCTTTAAATATTTTAAGATACTGGGGAAAACCAAATGAATTCATTAAATGCATCTGCCTGTGAGAAAATCGTGACTTCACTCTTTTTTCTAAAAGTTCCAAAATATCCTTAAAAAAAAACAGAAATTCCTGTAAGATGCATGTTAAAAAAATATCAACGTTAGAAATATAAGTATTTAAACTATTACCTATAATTAACAATGCCTATCCTACAATATTCAATTAAGCATAAAAAATTTTATGACAACCACTAAACACTCAAATTAATCCCTTGATTTCCTTACTGTTAAAAGGCAATAGAAGTAAGAGAGTGTGGCTTGGAAATAAACCAAGCCTCTAAAACAGGGATGGGGAAACTTTTTTATGCCCAGGGCCATTTGAGTATTTACAACATCATTCTCTGGTCATACAATATTATCAACCTAAAAATTAGCCTGCTATATTGGGTTAAACATTTAACTCACCCCTAATGCCTTGGCAGGGTTAGACCAAATAATTTTTCAGGCCTTATATGGCCCAAGGGCCGGACATTCCCCAACCCTGCTCTAAAAGATTCTGCTATGCCTGCTACTTTAATCCCCTTTAAGAATTTGTAGGCCCGGTGATGTCATGCATTTTACCTACCAGGTTAATCTCAGCTACTCTTTTAACATTCTAAGATTTGTAGTAATTGCTAAAAAAAATTATAACTATTATTGAGTAGTTATTTGTCATAGTAACATTAAAAGTTTTAAGGAATTAGGAACATTCTATGAAGAATTCAGATAAAAAATTCAGATAAAAATTTTTTACTAAGACTTATTAGATTCATTAAAATCTAAACATCTTCATTGTTTTATATAACAATGACTTAAGTGGCAGCATATATAACAGAGAAATGTTCAGTTCACTGAAATATCCACAAATTTAAGCTAGACCGCAGGAACAAATTACAGAAGAGGAAACTGGCAATGGTATGTTATTGTACTGTGGGTTTTCTATGGTGATATCTTAGAAACTACTTATATTTATGCTATTTTTCCTTAAGAAGTTAGAAATCAAGTTTATTGCCAACTTTCTATAATTAAAAAGTTTTTTTGTGTGTTTTTTTTAAAGAAGCTGTGATAAAAGCCCTCGGAATATGGATTTCTAATCTACTAAGATGATTTTCATAAAACAGTTAGGTTAAGAAATCAATTATATAGAGCAGGGGTGGGGAACTGCCAAGGGCCATTTGGATATTTATAACATCATTTGTGGGCCATACAAAATTATCAACTTAAAAATTAGCCTTCTATATTTGGTCAAACATTTAATTAACTCACCCTTAATGCCTTGGCAGGACCAGACCAAATGATTTCAGGGTCCTTATACAGCCCACAGGCCGGAAATTCCCCACTCCTGCTTTATTTGGTCCTTCACTGGATCAATAATATTTGCCACTGCCACTTCTATGGAAGGAAGGTTTTCAAAGGAAGATTCAAAGGAAGATTTTTTTTTTAACAAGAAGATGCCTCAACCCCCATGACAGACTGCTGCTTCCAGCAAGGAAGAGTAGTTATGTGGAGAACCAGCCAGATGTTCTGCGAGGGAGGCTTATTATGAAGGCATGTGTCATAAGCTCTGGAGCAATGGGGAAGGAGGGCAGGAAAAGCCACGGGACAGAAAAAAACAGCACTAGGAGGACTGTTGGAAGATGACTTTGTAAAAAGTTTCACTTTTCTGAAAAAAAGACAAAGAGGTACTGAAAAAGAGAACAAGTAGATGAACCTTATTTCCAGTGGTGTATATTTACAAAGTTAAAATAGTATCATTCTGAGTTGATTCCAAGCATTTTCAAATATGGGAAGAATCATAAATGTTAAACATAGACACTATTGGCGAATTCAATCAAGTGATGGTAAGATTACTTAACTTTCTCTGTATTTGCTAATATAGAAATATTGTATTTATTAGCATAATCTGACTTCATTTTTTTCATTTAGTGATTCCATTGGAGAGACAAGTATTTATGAGTATGACTTATTAACTAGGTTCTTATTTTCCTCAATCTGATTTGAAAAATGGGATAAACGCACCAGGCATCAGTGAAACACATTTAAAAAATGCCTGATATGATGACCTACATAAGTGAATTGGTAATTAAGCTTTAATTTTCTGAACATTATAATTTTTTAATGAAAAAAAAAAAAAAGACTTACCAATCTACATGTAAGACCAATAACTGCTATTGGAGTCTGTGCAGACTGAGAAATGTCAAAAAGATTATAGAGGAGTGTTTGGTTTCTATGATGAGCAAAGAGATCGAATTCATCTAATATGAAGATCACTGGACAACTACTAGTCCGGTCACCTAAGATAAAATAAGAGTTTTATTAACAGCAATTATATTAACCTTTGTTAAATTTCCAAACTATTTACTACATTTTACTTTTTATTTTATTTTTTTAATATATTTTTATTGATTTCAGAGTGGAAGAGAGAGGGAGAGAGAGACAGAAACATCACTGATAAGAGAATCACTGATTGGCTGCCTCCTGCAAGCCCACCATTGGGGATGGAGCCCATAACCCCGGCACAGGCTCCTGACCTGAATCAAACCTGGGACGTTTCAGTCCATAGGCCGACGCTCTATTCACTGAGTCAAACTAGCCAGGGCTACATTTCACTTCTTAAAACTTAATTCAACAATTATTGATAACCTACTTCGGGTAGGATATTTACCAATACACATGAATTTATTTGTTCTACAAAATTACTCATAGGATAAGATAACCTTAAGTATTTCAATCTAGTTAATAGCAGTTTATTAATGAAAATTTAAGAAAATGATTTAAATAAATGGAGACTATTCTTTTTAAAATTATGTAAACAGAGTCCTTGTAGCACCAGAAAATTTACAAAGAACTTTTAATACCTATACAGACCAAATCATTTTGAGATTAAACATAAAGAGTCATTATGCTCAAAACTATTATTTGAGAAAAGATTCATTTAGTTAGAAATGCAAATTATGTCTTGCCTTAGAAATAACTTTTATAAACAATGGTTAGATTGTGAAATTCAATCAGAACCACTATAATTCCTTCTAATCACAATTTTAATATTGCAACAGGGAAAAGTTCAACATGACTATGAATTCACTGTTCTCATCACAACAGAATCAGCTTTAGCAAAAGAATCCCTACTACTTTAAGGTTTAGGGCTTTATATTTGCATAAACAAGTAACAAGAAAATCTGATAAGGGGACACTCACTATAACAGATAATAAAACATTTAACGCTAACCTAAATGGCATAAAAACCACAGGGACCACTCAAAAGTCTAAAAAAAGACCTACATAATTAGAAATTTAGTATTGGTAAAACATAGCATTACATATTAATGGGGAAAAGTGGTTTATTCAAGGTTAAATAAAGCTCCACTTTACAACTTACCAAAATAAATTCTAGCCAAATTATTAATGATAAGTATTAGATGAAAACATAATTGCATATTTTTTAAAATCTGGAGAGAAAAAATTTTTACTATGTAAAAATTCTAAAACTCTGTTCAGCAGATAATCCAACCCAAATTTAAGAGAAGAGAAACATTAAGTGTTGTTTTTAAGTGCAAGAATTCCCATAAGTAAATAAATAAACAAGCTAAACATAAAAATAAGACAAAGAACCAATAGGAAACACATGAACCAGGAAATGTCAATGGTCAATAAAAACAGAAAATGATGATCATTAGCAAAATTAAGCAAATTAAACTAATAAATAATTTTTCTATTCAATAGACAAATATAAAAATTAATACTTGTTTTTGAAATTGTTAAGAAAAAAGTACTCTTAGTATTATGTTTAGAAAAGGAGCCTTCTAAGGTTAATTGTTGTACCCTTTTCTAAAAAATATATACTTTATTGATTTTTTTACAGAAAGGAAGGGAGAGAGATAGAGAATTAGAAACATCGATGACAGAGAAACATCGATCAGCTGCCTGATTGGATGCCCTTGACTGGAATCAAACCTGGGACATTTCAGTCTGAAGTCCAATGTTCTAGCCACTGAACCAAACCGGTTAGGGCTAATTGTTGTACCTTTTAATCCAGAATTCTACTCATTGAAATTTTCCCCAGGAAATATCTGGATGACAATCTATGAATTTCTTTATAATTACAAAAATTAGAAATAAAAGCCCATAACTGGTGGTTAATAGGTTATAATTTATATTTTTAATTAATTTATATTTATAAAATGAAATATATGAGAACCATAAAAATGATGATGCAGCAGTTTTCACTGACATGGAAAAATGCTCACAACATGTTTGTAAATGAAAAGATGTAGACTACACAATATGGAAAATAATTGTATTCTTATGAAAATTACAACTATTTATATCAATGATATACTTCAGGCGAATAAAGACATAAAACCAAAGTTAAATTGGGATAATCACTATAATAGTGTGGGAATATAGTGACTATTTTCTTCTTTTTTAATATTTCTTTATTAATTTTTTCGCAAAAGCATGTTATTACCTTTATAATCAGGGGAAACTACAGCTAAACAAATGTTTGATACTGTTAAATATGTTAATATTTACCTTTTTTTAAAGCTTCCAGAATAAATGAAAGGTTTTCAGCAAAGCTTCCCTGAATAACAAAAACAAAAAATAAACAAACACCATGACTAGTTTATTAAATAAAAAAACAGAAAGGTTATCTGGCCCTTAAACAATATGTAGACACACGCTGTATCTAATTCTCAGACATAAAGATACTAATTTTTCATAGTAAACTAGAGGCCCAATGCACGAATTTGTGCATCAGTGGGGTTTCTTGGCTTGACCTGTGGGATCAGGCTGAAATTGGCTCTCCTATATCCCTGAGGGGTCCTGGATTGAGAGAGGGTCAGGCCAGGCCATGGAATCCCACTGGTGCATGACTGATCGGGGCCAGGGAGAGATGCAGGAAGTTGGCCAGCTGGGAACTGTGGGAGGGCTCCAGGGCATGTCCAGCCCATCTTGCTCAGTCCTGATAGGCCAGACCCCAGCAGCAAGCTAACCTACTTGTTGGAGCATCTGTCCCCTGTGGTCAGTGCATGTTATAGTGACTGGCCGACCAGTCGACTGTCTGCCTTCTGGTGGTTGGTAAACAGCATAGTGAGCAGCTGAGCAGCCTTAGCATATCATTAGCATATTATGCTTTGTTTGGCTGAATAGCCAACCAGTCAACCAGACACTTAGCACATTAGGCTTTTAGGCTTTTATTATATAGGATTATATAGGATTAGAGTCATTTGCCAGATTCTCAGTTGAATATATCTATGCTTACAATCTAAAACTTAAATATAAAAGCAGAGATGGCATAGATCTGAAAGTAAAATTACTACGTAGTGTTCAAAATTTTATATTTTCTTGATAAAATACATAAAACTGTTAATGTTATTTAAAGGGAGATTTTTTAAATTTTTTATCCTCATCTGAGGACAAGTACATTGGTTTTAGATATTTAGATAGAAACATTGATGTGAGAGAGACACATTGATCCCTTGTCTCCTGTACTTGCCCCACAAACTTTCTGGTTTATGAGATGATGTGCCAACCAACTGACCCACCAGGTTGGGACTATCAAGAGTTGCTACATTATAAATATAGTTAGAGAATTAGAAATCCAATGGACTTAGTGACTCTCTATTCAAGATCATATTACACAATATGTATTATCATATCAAATTTGGCTAACTGGACCACAACCAAAACATTTTTGGATACAACTTAAATATTTCAGATAAAAATTTACAGAGTTGCAGATGTATTATCCAGATGTTATGGCTTGTGGATAAAGGCCCTATTAAAATATTTTTTCATTAAAATCATTATTATACTTCAGATTTTTTAATTTAAAGAAACAGCCAACTTTAAATAAGAAGAGATATAGAAGAGGAAACCCATTTATTTACTAATGAACTGATACAAAATAGCACAAGTTTTTAAGAGTTTCCATATATTTTGTGATGATTGCAAACTGCCATGTCAACACTGTTCCAAGGTAAGTAGGGCCAGAGGTAGTTACCATAACATAAACAAAGGCTCAGAGACAATTTGTTAGGAAATCGTGGTCAATGTTACTCAAAGGTTGCTTCTCTTCTAGATATTTTTTAAAAGAATGTTGTACATGACATTAGACTTATACCTGTACAAATACATATGTACATATTATATACATGTACATATATGTACTTATTTAAATATATGTGTATGTATATACATATAAGAATACACAAATTTGCTATAAGGATATCAAAACAGAAAAGCTCTGGATTGAGATAAGTGATTCAGGTTCTTAATGCCCAGCCTTTGTTTTTTTATGACTTATAGGCAAGCTTTTTATGCTCTCTGAGCCTCAGATGGCTGACTAATGGATACAATGTTGAAGTTAAATTAATAATATCTCTATGTGACAATTATGGTACCAAAAGTGATGACTAGGATGGATAAACAATGATGCCTTTTTATTTCTTATGAATCCAATATGAAAGAAGGAAACACCCATCTTACATCAATAGAAAACTAAAAGCCAAACTGGGCCTGTATAACAGTAATTCTCCTTGACCAAGTAGCAGACTATTTTCAACATTAAATTCTAACAGAAGATAGAACATTAATACAAGGGGCATTCTGAACTTGCACTTCAGAGACTCACAGTGAAAGGGTAACATATGATTGGGCTCAAGTTTTTAGAGATAATTACAAAAAAATGAATCACAACAAGCTAAAAGGCTTTCACAACTATGGGTGTGAAGCTGCATAGGAGAGTGACAGCACTGCATGATTACCAGAGACCAGAAAATGAACTTGGAACGTATATTACCCACTTCCAATGCATAGTTATTTACGAGAATAAGTCATTTCGTCATGAAAATTAAGTTAATCATTCTTCCCTTGAGCCCTATAAATCAAGTGACAGGCAAAAAAAAATTTCGAGTTTCAAAACATTTCTAATCACTTTCTTTTAAGTTACTATATTCACTGTCCTAGATTCCAAGCTATTACAATAATGAGATATGGGCAAGTATCTGAAAACATTTTAATAGTACCAGATAATTGGCATATGTATAGTATATTACCATCAAGTATCTTTTCTTAAAACATAAATTACGTTTAATGCTTTCTTTTGTCTGCCAAATAAATTAGTGCAGTAAGTTTAAGATAATGCCTATTAAAAAGAGGAGGATCTGAAATTCAGGGGATTCATTAATCATTTTCACCAGGCTATAAAGCAAGACTAAAATCCACCTTTTCTATAGTGTAAAATTCAGCACATTTTCCACCAATCCCACGATATCCAAGTCTCAGAAGACTAGAAATAGACTGCTAGAGTATAGTATTTTTAAAAACATTAATTTATCTCCAAAGACAGAGAATCAGAATATTTATTTTACAAATAAAACTCAGTATCTATATAAACCTGGTTTTGATAAATGCACCCTAGTACTGTATACATTTTATGACAAAAATATAAGGCTATAGCAATACAGACTTTATTCTGATGACTATTTAATAAAAGAACAGAAGTTATACGTACAAAAACTTTATCTCCTACTACGTTTTCCAGATTTAACTGCCTTGTGATTTCCTTTAGAGCTATTTTATCATTGATCTGCAGCAGCCCTGAAACAAAGCCCATTTAAAAGCATTTAATTAAAATGAAATATGTATTTGAGGTTATTTTCCAATCAAATTAATTTTTAATGATTTATAAATTTAACTAGAAAGAAAAAAGTCAAAGACTGTGAATTTATATTTCATTTTACAACTGAAGGCCTCTAGTAGAATCAAAGAACAATCTTCTCTAGAGTTGGGGTTATTAAAAAAAAAAAGGACAAAAAACGAAATCTTTATGTGCCTCCTTTATTTACTTACTGTTTTAGTTTCTAAAAATATTGTTTATGGTGTGCTAAGCATTATTAGACATAAATCTAATTTTAAAAGTATAATTATGAATCCAAATTTAAAACATACAAGTGGATTTAGTTTCATATTATAAAAAGTGCACAATTTATATTATTCCCAGGGACAAAATAATGACATACTTACCATTTAGGTGAACTTGTAATATATTTTCACTCACATCTTCTACTTCCATTAGTTCTTTTAAAGCATGATTTATTAGCTAAACAATAGTAAAAAGTTTATAAAATATTTAATGATAGCTAAACAATAATAAGCCTTTATTTTTAAACTATGAATAGTGGAAATGACATAAACGGATTGCCACTTTAAATTAACAAATACCATTGCAGATTCTTTAGTTCCCTCTGTGAGTTGCTAGGTATACAGAGAAAGTCCTTATTACAGAAACTCAGTGCTTACAATGAAAAAATTATTCCTACTACTAATCCTATATAATAAAACAGTAATATGCAAATTGACCCTAACAGCAGAATGACTGGGAATGACTGGTCATTATGACCCACGCTGACCACCAGAGGGCAGACACTCAATGCAGGAGATGCCCCCTAGTGTCAGTGTGCTCCCACAGGGGGAGCTCTGCTCAGCCACAAGCCAGGCTGATGGCTGCCAACACAGCGGTAGTGGTGGGAGCCTCTTCCACCTCCTCAGCAATGCTAAGGACGGTCGACTGAAGTTTAGGCCCACTCCCCCAGGGAGCGGGCCTAAGCCAGCAGGTAGACATCCCCTGAGGGATCCCAGACTGTGAGAGGGCACAGGCTGAGCTGAAGGACCCTCCGAGTGCACAAATTTTTGTGCATTGGGCCTGTAGTATACTTATAATAAGTAGAGGCTCAGTACATGGATTTGTGCACCAGCAGGGTCCCTTGGCCTGGTCTATGCCCTCTCACAATCCAGGGCCCCTCGGGGGGGATGTCAGAGAGCTGGTTTCAGCCCACCAGTCTCTTCCCTACCTCCTCCCTTCCTTCTGAGATTCATCAGTCTGTTCCATGTTTCCATGCCTGTGGTTTCAACTCCTGCATTGAACCTCTGCACTCTGGTAGTCAAGAGCATTTCATAGCTACTGGCTGGCCAGCTGGTTGCTTAGGTATTTACATATATAGATTACTACTAAAATATGCACAGAGATTATTATACTACCTTAAATTATTCAATTATAAAGCTGCACATTTTTAGAATTATAGGTTTCTAATCCACATACTTACATTTTTTATTATACTTTCTAAATTGTGACACATCTTACCACTCATTAAAACATCATATACACTTCTTCATATTAACACTGCATACATTTTTAAAAATTTGAAAATAAACTGAATTAAAAAAAAAAAACCTTTTTAGAAAAAAATGAGAGACTATTCCTTCTAATATTAAAATAGAAGGGTACTGTCACAAAATAAACTATAGGAAAACAGGCACCATATAGAAAAACATTAATTAAGATGGCATCAAAATTTAGTAAGAACAAACGAAATTATTCAACAAAGTCACTGGGATGACTGGTAAACTGTTTTGAAAAACAAAATACTATTTGTTTTTACAACAGCCTATCCTCTATCTGTCACTATAGCATCTTTGTGCAATAGGAAGAAACAAATATCCTCATTTTAAATTACTAGGTTGCACCACAGGATATCAAACATAACAGCTATTCCTTATTTATTTGTACAGGTTTTAAAGCAGATGGAACATAGGCAGTCCAGGTCTTCTTTACGAGGGACAATATGGAAATATTAATTGTTATGTGCATTAAAACCTGGTTGAGATGTGAAATTCTATATGAAGAACTGTCAGAAGAAGAGGTGGTGCTTCTCTGCCTTTGGGTCAAGTCTTTCCATACTACAAGAGTTCGTCCCCAGAGGACATAAACTTGGGCCCTCAAAATAGGACTTTCGCCATACTTTTTTAGTAATCTATGTTCTTGTCTCTACTTCTTGATATTTTATTTATATAACATTTATATATCTTGAGCTTTGATTTTATGATTTAAATTATTTTATGTTTGCTGAATTGTTGAAAAGCAATTCAATTTCTTTACCAAATGAAGTAAGGTTAATAATAGTACCTTCATTCTACATATGCATAGAGCAAGTTATAACAGGTTTATAGGGCACTCTTCCCACTGATTTTACTTTAGGCACCAAGCTGTCATGATTTGCCTAGATCAATTCACAGCCTTTTTAATGGTGTGTGTGTGTGTGTGTGTGTGTGTGTGTGTATGTATGTGTGTTCTAAAACGATAATTTAAATGTATTAGCAAGTATGTCTTCATATAATTTTTGTTCCAATCTGAATACTACTAAAATTTACTATGTAATTAGCTAGATAACCAATTGCATAATTTTAGTCAGTTTTCTCATGGATATAATGTCCCCTTTTCAAATATTTTATACTATATGACATACTAAGAAACTAGTTGGTTATTAACATTAAACACCAACCAGCATAACCAATATGGCTATCCTGTTTCCACATTTTTTGTAGCTGAAAACTAATTTTACAAACTACTAGCAGAATTTGTTTAGATCTGCCAGCATCTAGGGATTTCTATGCTTACTAAAATTACTATTCCCAAATACTTTAACAAACACAACATTCAGCAATATGCAAATAGTAGAAATATCAATCAGAAGAAACATCCTATTTAACTATTAAGTTTCTGTTTACAATAATTTATTTCTACAAAGAACAGTATTTTCAAGAGTCCAATCTATCTTTTGGAACGAAATGTTTGAAGTACAACAAACCACATTATCTACGATATTTATCAATCACTGTATATTATTTTTCCCACCACACAGAGTCAAATTATCTTCCTTCGCCATCTATTAGGCCCCCATAACCATCATCCCTTAACCCCTTAATCAACTGCAGATTTTGAAATTTTGTATTTCAGACAAAGTATAATGTTATTAAATATGCTGGAATCTCATTTTTAAATTTAAATGTATATAATTATATTAATGAGAGTTCTTGTCTAAGAATAATCTATTTTACATCTTAGGATAGTCCCAAGCAAAACAAATTACAAAAGTGACACAGATAAACAATGCTCCTCTGCTCTTTGACCTCTCAATATTAGAGTGCAGCAAGCTTAAATTAAATTAAACCAAAATAAAATACCAAGTAAGGGATTCTCCCATATTCCAGTGAAGTCACATTAAATAAATAAATTCAGAGTACCAGGAGAGGGCTCTAGTTTAAGAAGTAATAATAACTGGATAAACTGTCAGTATGCCAAGAATAATCTATCCATTTTATTAACTCATAAATACTATACTATCCTTCTTTAAACCTGAGTAAGCAGAAAAAGTCGACATTGGAATTTATTAAAAATAAAAAGATGTAACATGAAAGAAAAGGAAAGGCAGACTGACGAAAAAGATTAATTAGTACTGAAAACGTATATAGAAAAAAATGTTTCAAGCTATTTAAGCCAGACCCAAACAAACACAAAACAGCAGACTCAGAAGGTTCAGAACAAGGAGCTAGACGAGCAGGAAGGATTGTTAGAAAATTAAAATGCAACATTACATTATAAGAAGCAAACAACAGAACTAATGGTGAGACAAGCACATTGGTGATATGACAGAATGTTGAAGAAGAGGAAGAAAAAGATAAAAGAAGAGAAACATGGAGAAATGACATGAAGAAATGAGAATAAATGTTTAATAACTGAATAATTCTAAGGAAGGACAAAAAGAATGACACAGAAGAAATATAAAAAATTAAATTATTCTTTAGTGAAGACCTAATTCATATTAAGAAAGTCTGTATAATATTAGTTAATTTTATGATCAATATTTAAACAGAGCTTGTGAATAACTAATGCGATGAGACAAAAAAAAGAAATAAAAGGTATGGATAGAAATAGACAAGAAATAAAACTTTCTTTCTTTGCAGATGACATGACTGTGTATGTAGAAAATCCCAAAGAATCAAGAAATTCCTGGAATTAATAATCAATTATAGCAAGGTTGGAATATACAAGTAATACACACATGGCATTTGCTTCACCACATATCAGCAATGAACCCTTGGAACATGAAATTAAAAACACAATACTATTCACACTAACACTAAAACATTTAAATGCTTAGATATAAATCCAACAAAATATGTGTAAGTTCTGCATGAGGTAACTCACAAATTCTGATGAAAGACCTAAATAAATAAATAAATGGGGAAAAAATTCCGTGTTCATGAATGTGAAGATTCAATATAGTTAAACCAAATCATCTCAATGTGATATAGAGATTCAACACAAAATCCCACAATTCAACACAAAAGTTCCCAGTATTTTGTAGTTAATTGATTCTGAAGTTAATATGGAAATGCAAAGTACCCACGATAGTCAAAACAATATTGAAGAAGCAAAAAAATTGAAAGACTGACACTATGGAACTTCAAGGCTAACTATAAAGTTACAGTAATCAAGACAGTGCAAGAACAGACAAACAGATAATAGAAACAGAATAAAGAGCTCAGAAAGAGACACATACAAATATCGTCAACTGATCTTTCATAAAGAGATAAAGGTAATTCAATAAAGAAAAGACAGTCTTTTCAATAAATGGTGTTAGAATTGGATATTCATATGCAAAAAGATGAATCTAGAAACTGACTTTACACTTTTCACAAACATTAACTTGTCATGAATCATAGATGTAAATGTAAATGCAAAGAACTATAAAACCTCTAGAAAATAAAATAGGAGAGAACCTAGAGAGCCTGAGTTTTGGTGATGAAGTTTCAGATGCAAACGCAAAATCACAATCCATGAAAAAAATAGCTGACAAATTGGACTTCTTCTAAATTTAAAACTTCCCTTCCAAAAACATTGTTAACAGATTTAAAAGGCAAAGGACAGACTGGGAGAAAGTATTTGCAAAATATGTATCTGATATATCCAAAATATACAAATAACTCTTAAAACATCAATAAGAACCCAATTTAAAATGATCATAAAGTATCTCACCAAAGATACACAGATAAAAGATAAGCACATTAAACGATGCTCAATATCATACACCATTAGAGAAATATAACAAGAAAAGCAATGAGATAGTACTGTGTATCTACTGAAATGGCTAAAATTTTTAAAACTGACAATGCCAAATGCTTGTGAAGACATATAGCATAAGAAACTCTCATTCAATGCTAGTAAGAAGCAAAATGGTATAACTATTTTGGAAGACAGTTTGTCAACTTCTCACAAAGCTAAACATAGTATTACCATATGATTGGTGCTCCTAAGTATTTACCCAATTAAGATGCAGGCTTACATCCACATAAAATCTTGCACACAAGTGATTCGAATAGCTTTATTCAAATTGCTAAAAATCAGAACCAAACAAGATGTCCTTCAATAGGTAAATACACAGTGGTACATCTATACAATGGAATATTATTCAGCAATTAAAAGAAATGACCTGCCAAGCCATGAAATGTCATGGAGGAATCTTAAGTGCTTATTGTTAAGTGGAAGAAGACAATATGAAAAGGTTTGATATTGTATGATCCCAACTATATGACATTCTGAAAAGAGCAAAAGTATGGAAACAGTAAAACATCAGTCATTGCCAGGGGTTGTGGGTGAGATAATGAACATTAAAGCACCGGGGATTTTTTAGAATGGTGAAGTTATTTTGTATGACACTTAAATGGTGGATATATTACATTATGTATTTGTTAAAACCCATTAAAATTGTACAACACAAAGAGTGAACTTTAATGTAAACTATGGACTTTAATAATAAAGTATCAATATCAATTCATTGATTATATATAATGTACCATGCTAAGTCAAGGTGTTAACAGGAGGGGAAATTGTGTGTATGGGGTAAGTAGGGGTGGGGGAGAGTGATATGGGAACTTCGTAGTATCTGCTTAATTTTTCTGGTAAAAAAAATATATATTTTAGCCCATTTTCTAATGAAATAGGGTACAGTTAAATTTGTATTAGTTACACATTTTTGTAAGTGTTTAGCTCTATTTCATTTTTTCGGAACTTTCTCCATGCCGTTAGTGACAAACTTCCAAGGTGAAGTTTAGAATAAATTCAATCAGCCACTCAAGTTGTACTTTTAGGCTTGTCACTGATGTACAAATTACTGATATTCAATTTTCCTGTTGCAGTGCCATTTAGTTTCAAGATGTACAGTTGATGATGGGATAGACCTAATGCACTGATTTCCTAAATCTCATTTTCTTCTGTATTTCTGTACTGATACCAGAGTATCACTGTGAAGCTTCTTGAAAATTAAAGTTTTATCTAAAAAATGTTCTTCAAACATTACTATGATGATGTGTCTTTCAGAACCTATCTAATAAAGAGGAAATATGCTAATTGCTGTACCAATCTCAAAGATGGCAGCGCCTACAGCCAATAAGGAGGGAACATGCTAACTGACTGTCTTGCCCTCAAAGATGGCAGCACCGACAGCCAATAAGGAGGGAATATGCTAATTGACCGCCACACCCTCAAAGATGGTGGTGCCCACAGCCACAAGACATCTCCCAATCCTTTCAGACCCCCAGCCTCCAGAGTCCTCTAAGCCCCCCAGCATCCCAGGGCTGGCCCAAAGCACAGGCAAGCCTGGATGTCAGCTGCCCAGCCACCCAGGGCTGGCCCAAAGCACAGGTAAGCCTCGGATGGCAGCTGCCCAGAGACCCAGCGCTGCCCAGGTAACCAGGGTTAGCTGAGGCTTACACTGCCGGCAGTGGCAGCAGCAGAGGTGTGATGGGGCATCATCTTCCCCTGATTGCTGGGCTGCCTCCCACCCGAGGGCTCCCAGACTGTGAGAAGGGGGCAGGGCGGGTTGAGGGACCCCTCCCTTCCAGTGCATGAATTTTAATGCAATGGACCTCTATTATAGTAATAAAAATGGGAGGAGTGGGGAGAGGATCTTTCATAGAAGATCTAAATTCACATTAAGAGGATTTGAAGAGTATCAATTTTTATGATCAACATTTAGATATAACCTGTGAAATTTTAACATTGCTAATATAAAGGAACTCTACAAGCAACCAATTAGGGGAAATCACATGAATTAAAAACAAGTTAGCTGTGGTGGTTGTCAGTGACAGTTGCCTAGTACTTCTGATTAATCTTCCTTCTAGGCACCTAAGAAGAACACACTTCATTCCATAGATCTATATTCCCAATTAACATCTTTCAAATAATACCGGTAATGGAAAACAATAAAATCTCAAAGTCCTAATTTCCATTTCTTAGAGAACATAGTTAATATACATTGTTTAAATAGATTTTACACAGCCCATCTATTTAAAATTAAATGGTTTGGTAATACTTTCAGTGTTACAGACATAATAATTGGTCTCATACACTGTATAAAGAATGTGAAAAGAGAAAATGAGGCAACTAAGCAAATATGATAACAAGGGATAGTAGACGACAAATCTAGAAAATGTGAATAGACATATGAAAAAACTGTGTTAGGGTTAAACAGTAAAATAATGAGAAAAAAAAGAATGCAGGTGGTAACAGTTACCTAATCCACAAATAGAGACAAAACCTATCTTACTGGGTTAGTGTAAACAATAAATGATAAAGCAAAGATAAAAGGCACAAGGTACATGTCCAATAAATGCTAGTTTGCTTTTTCCCCTGGCAATCACTAATTCTTCAAGGACAGAAGAATTTGTTCTTCTTAGGTGCCTAGAAGGAAGGTTAATCTGAAGTACTAGGCAACTGTCACTGACAACCAGCACAGCTAACTTGTTTTTAGTTCATGTGATTTCCCCTATCTGGTTGCTTATAGTTCCTTTATATTAGCAATGTTAAAATTTCACAGGTTATATCTAAATGCTGATCATAAACAAACATCAACTGAAACTTGTCACTGTGGTGAAAAACAAAGCAAAAAAGTTAACTCAACTCAAATATATCAAGCCCACTTTATAAGGCTTTTCATGTTTTCAATGATTTAAGGAAAAAAAAGCAAAATGTTAACAAAATAACGAAACACATTTCAGCATTGTCTACAGGAATCATCACAAGCCTACCAGAGCAAACACCAGAAATAAATAGCTTTACCATGGTCTTTCCTGATCCTCGGGGTCCAATAATGAGAACAGAGTTACTTTCTCCATGGATAGCAGTTCTTTTTAGCAGCTCAATTAAGTGTCTGAAATTACATAAACAGGTCCAAATTTAAAAAGCTGGAATAATTGTTAGGTATTGTTTTTCAAAACTAAATTTGAATATGCATAAAAAATGGGTATTCCTTTTTTCGTTCCTTCTGGGCACTTGACTTATACTCTAAATAGTCCTACACAGAAACAGATTGTTGGCTACTATTGGTTCTCTGGAAATTACAAGAAGAAATCAAGTAAGTCTGAACTATCTTGTTCTTTATGCTAGTATGGGGTAAGTGACAACAGTGGCAGCTCTTAGGCCCTTTCACTTAACAACTGGCTGCCAAGTCTAAGGTATAAGAAGCACAGAATTATCTCTGCAATACCAGATAACAAAAACAACGTAAGACTAAAAGTTAAAAGGCTTTCTTATTATGGAAATACTTATATCTCTCTTGCTTCATGATACTCAATGTTTCTATACACAAAGCAAAAGGTTTTGTTTATTAGCAATGCTTAAGATAAAATTTGTATATGGTAATATCTGCAAAACCTACAGGGCATCTATAAGTATACTCATAATATACAAAGGGAATAGCCAAACTTACTTATATTGTACTTGTACTCCAAATAGGTTACTATGTGAACTCTGATAACAAAATCTTTCACGTAAAATTCTTTGTACCTGTTGAAAATAAAGTGAATAAGTATAAAAAAATATTATACATGCAATCAAAATAAATGAGAATATACATTTATAGGAGTCAGAATTAGATATTAATGAATCAGTTCAACCCTCTCTAAATAACTTTTCTTCAAGAGCTCTGGCACCATTTTCATGAGTTATAAATTCAGTAGTTTTTTAAATCTTAAATCCCAGAGAAAAGATGAGAATTTAGTGTGAAGGTTTCAACAAGAGAGAGAGAATTACTTGCTTTAGCTACATTAGAATTTGAGGGCTGTTTTAATGCATATGAATGAATGTATACTTCACCGAGAATAACATGTCAGCCAAACAACTGACAGGTAATAATCTAATAATGTAACCTAATCTCATAATGCTCATATATCACTCCTCAATCTCTAGAGACCAACACATTTAAATTGCCTTAGCTCAAACCCTAACAATCTGTACCTGCCATAAAGGTCAGTATTCTGAGAGAATTAAAGAAGTTTAAAAGTCCCTGTAGTTATTTAGTACTTATTAGATGCAGAGCACAAGATTGCCTAAAAAATAAAAATAAAAAAATGCAAATATACTATGCAGAAATGACACATTCAAGAACAACCTGCACAAAAGTATTAATAGCATATAAGAAAATGCTCCGTTATACAGAAGAAATCATATTCACGTAGGCTATAAAATAAAAATCATTGAAATAAAAAAAAATTCTTATAAAGAGCTAAACTTTGAGGTCATCACAGAATAAAGGACACAGACCTGGTAATAAAAAATGTCAGAAAATCTGGCACATTCTTTAAGAACATAGGCTACTGCCCTAGCTGGCTTGGCTCAGTGGCTAGAGCTTCAGCCAGCAGATGGAAGGGTCCTGGGTTTGATTCTGGTCAAGGGCACATGCCTGGGTTGCGGGCTCAGTCCCCATTGGGGGGGGGCGGGGAGAGGCAGGAGGTAGTAATCAATGATTCTCTATCATCACTGATGTTTCTCTCTCTCTCTTCCTCCCTCCCTCCCTCCCTCTCTGAAATCAATACACATATATTAAAAAAAAAAAAAAAAAGAAAAAGAAAAGATGGGCCATTAAAGACATTTTTTTTCAGCATCTACTGTTAATGCAGAGGTACCCCAGGGACACCAACTTTAGGAAGCTTCAGATTTGGCTCCGTCAACAGAAACAAGAAGCCACCAAGATTATTTATTTTTCCCAAATTGAGAATGTGGGACTGATCCTTCATGTATCAAAGAGATACAGGAGTTCTCTTTACATGCAGTAGAGTATAAACAAAGCAAATTATTCACTGGGGATAAAATAATCCATACTTTTCATTATAGAGGAAGTGAAAAGAATAAGAAAACTGATGCCATAAAAACATGTTAAAGTTAGTCCTTTCTAAATCTTAATTTTTAAAAATCTATAAAATGGAGATAGCAACACTTTTCTGACAAGCCTATTTTTCAGATTAAATAAGGCAGCTATCTTTAATACAGCATAGGTATTAGACAGGTAATAGCTGATTCCTGTAAAACATTTAAATGAGCATATATGGAGACTCAACAAATCATAATGTTTATTCCTCTACCTAGATAATATCACTAGAAATTAAAAGACAAACCTCAGACCTTTTCTTTCTTCATTAGAGTCTATTACAGAGGGAACAACTGTGTATAAAACTTTACAGGGATAAAGTGAAGAGAAGCTGTCGTAAGTAGTCGGAGGTTTAAAAATCCTAAAGTGATCTCAGGTACAGGCTACATAAGTGTATGTATGTATAGAAATTAATGAAGCTGGCCCTGGTTGGTGTGGCAGGTTTAACGCCTGGTTGGGACAAGTTGGAGGGAAGAGGTACACCCGATTGACATTTCTTTTTCACAATGATGTCTCTCTGTCTCTTTTAAATTGATGAAAAACAAATCCTTGGGTCAGGATTTAAAGAAATTAATGAAGCTGTACATGAACTTGTGCCCTTTATGAAGATATGTAAATTATACTTGTTAAAAAATTTTTTTGGAACAGAATTAAGCATTTACCTTCAAAAATAAGAACAAGGTTTTATAAAGGGATGCCAATACCATTTAGTTTTAATTTAAAAAATAATGTATTTCTGATGATCAAGCCAGGTAAAAAGAAATGTCAGGGTAGAAATACCATGCCCATTCCCTCCTAGATTCCTTTATAGAGATATGCATATCTATATACATAGCATTTGAAATACAGTATGCAACTATCTTAAATGTTCATGATAAATAATCTAGGAATATAAGTGACATTCTTTGATGTGATAAAGAGCATCTACAAAAACCTACAGTTAATATAATGTTCCACAGTTAAAGACTGAATGCATTTCCTCAATATCAAAAACTAAACAAGATTGTCTGCTCTTACCACCTTTATTCAATATTGCACTGAGTTTAGCGAGAGCAATTAGATAAGAAAAAGGAATGAAAGACATCCAGTTTGAAAAGGAAGGAGTAAAACTATTTCTATTTGTAGATGACATGACCTAATATATAGAAAATCTTAGGAAATAAACTAATAAACTATTAAGACTAATAAATGAGTTCAGCAAGTTGCAGGATGTAAGATTAATATATAAAAATCAATTGCATTTAGATATATTAGCAATGAACAAATAAAAATAAAACAACTTTATTTATAACAGCTTTAAAAGAAATGAAAAAAGCACAGGACTACATTTAGCCAAGAAAGTATAAAACTTGAAAGATAATGTTAAACTAAATTGAAACCAGAACCACACTTAGGAAGACATGTAAAGTTAGGATCCCAACTACCCAAAGACTTGAAAAGGATAAAATTAAGTAGAAGCATATGACATTCTGGCCCTTAGAATGGACAGAGTGATCTTTCATAAGTGCTAAAGAGATAATTCAAATTAATTAAGAAGATAAACTATTTCTCTGAGGACCTTTGCAAGGTAACAGAATTTGAAATTAATGAAAATATATACTAACCTGTGAAAGGTACTCTGTATGTATTAAACTGTTACTCTTTGATTTACGACTGCTCATTTCAACAAACTGAAATCCTTAAAAACAAAACAAAACATTTAAGCATGAATATAATAAAGACTACTGACTTAAAGTATTTAAGAATTTACCATTATAGAATCAAATTAAACACATATTTTAAAACATGAAAAAATGATCAAATTTCTCAAACTTTCAATTCTCAGCTGAACCTATTGCCATTTCTCCCCACATCTATCTCACAGAATCATCTTTCCCAAAGCCTTTGCTGTCTTGATCAGTCCTAGTCATTAGAGAGTAGATAAATAAAATACCTCTTCTGTGACATCCATAAATGCCTCTATTTCTCTTTATCCATAATCAAACTATATTAAATAAAATTGTCTATTTAATTTTCAGAGTCCCCAAATTGAAGATATTTAAAAATTCTAAGCATTTTAGCATTTTGGCAATGATAACTGAAATGAAAAATGTATATACTACTGAAAAATAACATAAAATTCTCCTTGAGGGCAACATACCCACTGATAAACACCTAGGCTGAAAGATCTCACCTTCTTAGCACTAATTTCCTATAGGAGTACTTTACTAGTCAGGTAATAATAGCTTATACAGTGTTTCCTTACTAGTATATAACAGGAACTGTTACAAGTGCTGTGCATTTATTAACTCATGTAATCCTCAAAATAACCCTATAAAATAACTATTACTACAATAACCCTTTAAGATTAGCAACATGAAATAATATCCTCACTCTGGTTCTTTGAAAAGGGTTTACATGTTGACATCTGAAATTATAGAAGACTAGGTTCAAGTCCTAGAACAACTGTCCCTTAAATGATAAGGAAGACTAGTAATTTAAAAAGCGGGAGAAAGCTTTGCTAATTTGCCTTATGTTTTAGAGCTATATTAGCTATTTCACAGTGTTTTTGGAATTAAAAAAACACAATTAAAAACATCCACCCCATTTTATGGATTACGAATAGACTGCTCAGAAAAACTAAGTAAAATGTCTGAGAATGCAGGGTAGGTGTTTAATCCTTCCCCTTGCATCAAATATGTCAGGTAACACATTATTAAAAGCATGCATTTTGCTTCTTTTGGGGATCATCCATGAAAGAAACACATGCACTCTTTTAGTGCCTAGCCTATGCAAATTTTGACTGTAAATAAGTCTTAGTCAAAAGATTAGTTCTAACACATCTTGTCTCTCCAAGTAACAGTAAAATCTCTGATCTCTAACAAAGAATAATTTTAAAGCCAATTTTAATTTTACAAATGAAAAGACAAGCTTCAAACTAGAGAAAATATTTACAAGCTACATATTTGACAAAGGATGTACACATAAAAAATACTCAAAACTCAAAATAAACAATTTAATTAGAAAAATGAAAAAGACAGAAACATTTCACCAAAGAGGATAAATGTATGGCAGATAAACATATAAATAGATGTTCGACATTGTGAGCCATTAGGAAAGTGTAAATTAAAACCCAATGAGATATTAATACACACCTATTAGAATAGTCAAAATAAGAGAAAGAGAAAGAGAAAGAGAGAGAGAGACACTAAATATCAGTGAGCATAAAGAAAAACTGGATTTTCCATACAACTACTGGTGAGAATGTGAAATGGTACAGCTACCCTGCAATGTTTTTTTTTTCTTTTCCCTGGCAGTTTCTTAAAAGTTAAACATACATTCACCAAGCAAGTGTACTCTCAGGTATTTGTCCCAGAAAGGAAAACTGCTGTTCAAACAAAAACTCTGTAATACTAATGTCTATCTTGTAATAGCCCAAAAAACTGGAAAAAATTAAGATGTCCTTCAGTAAGCAAGTGGGTTTATAGAAACTCTGAAATATCCATACATACAGAGGAATATAGGTGAGGAAAAAAACTGCAGTAACTGTTGATATATGCAGTCACTTGGATGGCTCTCAAGGGCAATATGCTTATTAAGGAAAAAAAAGGCCAATTACATTTTGTATTATCCCATTTAAATCACATTCTTAAAACAACAAAACATTTAGAAATAAAGAACAGAATTGTGGCACCTAGGAGATAGGGATAGGGTTGAGGGGTGGGTATGACAAGAGGGATCTAATTAATAAAAGAGTAATATGTAAATTAACCCTCATTCCATTACACCTAAGCCTCACACACCAGACAAGCCATGCCCACCAGCCAATCAGAGTGACAATATGCAAATTAACCCAGCCAAGATGGCGGCCAGCAGCAACGGAGCTGATAGAAGGCTTCCTTGCCTGCCTAGGCGGCTGTGGCCTCCACTCAAGGCAACAAAGTTTCAATTATAGAAGATAAATAAACCCCAGAAACTTGCTTCCAGCCAGCCTCGCTGGGACCTTGGGTCAATGGGAGCTGTGATCACTCTGCAAATAACCCTGAGCCCCTCACCCAGGCTGGCCAGGCACCCCAGTAGGGACCCGAACTGAGAAAGGATTGTGGGCAGCCTGCAAAACAGCCTTCAGCCCCTCACCCAGGCTGGCCACACCCCCATAGGGTGAGGGTCCCTACTCGGGAGCTTGGATAGCCTGCAAACAGCCCTCAGTCCCTCACCCAGGCTGGTCAGACATACCAGCAGGTGGACATCCCCAAGTGGTCCTAAACTGTGAGAGGGCACAGACCGGGCTGCAGGAACCCCCAAGTGCACAAATTTTTGTGCACCGGGTCCCTAGTTTTCTTATAATGTAACAGTTCTGTATCTTTATTGTGGTAGTAGTCACACAAATCTGTACATGGGATCATAGCACAGAGACACAGACACAAAAATGAGTTCAAGTGAAAACTGCTAAAAGCTGAATAAGGTCTTTAGTCTATTACAATGGTATACCAATGTAAATTTCCTGCTTTGAAATAATACACTAGACTTACATAAGCTGTCACCCTTAAGAGAAGCTGGATGAAGGATTTACTGGACTCTACTTTTGTGAGTTTATAAAGATTTCAAAATAAAAAATTTAAGAAAAGAATTCTAATTTTATGGCTTTTAAACACTACTTAGTGACCAAAATAGTGATTAGTGGTCCAATCAAATCTTTATTATCTGCAAATATATTATTTGAGTAAGTTTGGTTGAATTTTTCCTCAAATTATACCAATGGAGCCTGGGACTCCTTCTACTTCCTTTTGTGCTTTCTATACTATAATTTTACTTACTATTATAAAATAGTAAACTAGACATAAAGTGTAAGAGGAGATGAAGATCTATGCAAGACCAAGTGATTTCTCATTCTGGTATCAAATATAAACCTAAGTGACTAAAATTTTGGTAAAACCTACTATTACTTGTTCATACTACTGCAAGGAGCAGTGAAATGGGTAAGTTTAAGGAGATTCACCCTGATATTACTGCTTCAATTCTACAATTGTTGTATTATCAGTTTCCAGTAGATACTTCTCTCTAAATTGTTTTGTTAAGAGTGAGTAAACCTAATAATCAATCTCAGCCTTTCAAGTAACAGTCTATGCTATTATTTCAAAAATTTCAACTCAAACCACTTCTGTTGTCCCTATCCCACTTTCAGGACACCATTATTTCTTGCCCGGATATCTACAGCTTCTTTACTGGTCTCCAAGTCTTAACCCATTTATGATAACACTTTTTCTTAAAAAGCCTTTCCCAACCCCCCAAATTCTAAATTCCAAATTCCCTAACATTTAAAAGGAATGACTAGTTTCCCAGCTTAATGAACTAACTCCTTCTCTTAATACTGTGCCTGGAACAATCAACCATTCTCTCTACCCTTCTTCTTTATTTTCTTGGGAATATTTTCTGTGACACCCCAACTCTGGCAAATGTGTGAGGGTTTAGTGTTCCTAAAGTGTTTTTATGATATATGTGATTTTCCTCTTTCTTTCACACAACTTATTTAGCACAGGGTAATGCAACTAACTAGGTGTTAACTTGTCTGTTTGTTCCACTAGACCAAGGCTCCTTAAAAAAGGGCTCAGAAATTATGATATAATTGTATCCAAATTAACAAGTAAATGTTTGCTGAGAGTTGGTCTTCAAAACAATATTTGATAAATGAATATCAAATATTCATTTATCAAATGAATGTGGAGGATGTGTAGAGGTAAACTAAGCTGCCAAAAAAGAGACAGGTTAGCATAAATCAACTGCTTAGTAAATTCTAAATTTTCAAGTAACTATATACCATCACCCTAAAAAAAAACTGTCAAGCATAAAAGAACAATAAATTACAGAAACAGAGTAATTTATTTTCTAATTCAAGTAAAATATATGCAGTATATTATTTTGGTATTGTCACAGCAACAGAGTTTCAAAATGGTTAAAATATAATTTGTGTAAGAAATTCATTTGAGAAGTCACAAGATTGAAGAAAAAGTACACAAAATTTTTATGAATAATTTTTAAATCAAGTTGCAGACTTTATATAGCTACCATCTGATGATTCCTGATTACGTCTACCTGTTTATAATACACCACAGGCCTGGTTCATGAAATTCATGCACGAACGGGGGGGGG